>BGPR01005313.1:15974-95649 GCA_013235015.1 Araneus ventricosus
AATTTCAAACAATTTGAAATAAACTACATGGATTTAGGATCGCAGGATAGAGTTAAATCTTGGTTTTAAGGATCCAAACATCCTCTAAGCTTCTAGAGCGAAAGTAAGGTGAAATATTTCGTAAAGTGTTTAAATTAGCGAGAAAGAAGAAAGACAAAAGAGAAGAACATATTGAGATAAAAAATATCCAGAATATAAAAAAGAAACTATTGTGCACTGCGCATTTCAGAATCCAGTTGAAAAAAAATCTCCAAATTCCGAATCGACACAGTTAAATCTCAGTATAAAATTGGAACATTATTTAAATTTAATTGTAAGAAAGCAGTATGTATACGATATTTAGATCATATAATAAGTCAAATGAGCATTACCTCAGTATATGAAATAAAAATCAAATCTTTTTAAGATATGAGAATACGTCACAATCTTAAACCTGGAGTGAAATTGATAGAAAAAAATAAATTCAGTAATTAAGAAAAAAAAATATAGTTATAGATAAAATTTAAATGTTTTAATGTTTTAACATTAATAAAAGTAAATACATTATTATATGGAATACATAAAGTTCCTGAGATTTATTATTTTTAAGCGTTATAGTAAAATCTAATTGCCTGATTTATAATAAAGAATAAAATGCATTTTGTGGAAACATTTTTGTAATTAAAAGTTTTCATTTCTTCAAACTGAAAAACATCAGAAAAACAGATAATTCTGGCTTGCTTCAAAACTTGCCATTACATTGTGTTAATTGAGATTAAATTTATGTGAGAATGGTTAAATAGGACAAAGATAGTAACAGAAATTATGGTGTTGCAAGGAAATAACTCAACTTCGTGTTCTTCTAACTTACATTTAGAATCTCTTGTCACGTAATGATATAAAAATAAATCTTTTGTATTTCTCATATAATATGGAAACGTAACACTGTTATGAAGGAAGAATCTTCATTGGAAATGTCATTAATACACGTACTTATTTCTTTTTCACCAGTATTATGATCTTCAGTAATGTATCAGCTCTACAACTGTATAAAAATAATATAGGACATCCAAAAATATTGAACGTATAATGTTTTGTAGCGGTTACAATCAGCTGCCTTCTCCTTTCTATGGTAGGTGGCGCTACTGGAGCCATCTTTTTCCCATGATGCCTTTCTGTCATTCTTGTCTCGTGATGTTGTTCTCTGTCTTGTCTTGTGTCTTGTAGCTTTAATGTTCTGTGCTGTGGAACGTAGCTTAAAAAAATGGTTCCTAAAATTGAATGGATTCTTCAGCAGCACTACACACAAACTTGAGTCTCGTCCCTCTATAGTTTGATTTATGTGTGTAAAATTTTTAATGTTTTCTTAACTTTCACATTCGTAAGATTTGCATTATGTTATCGAATAAGAAATAAAATAATTTCGTATCTATACAAACATGACAGTAGAATTTTTTTCTTATTTTCAATTCCTCATATCTTTATTTTATAAATCTAATTGTCAACACATTTATATATTAGTTTCATTTTTATCACAAAAAATCTCATATCATAATTGAGATTTCAATAAACTTTCAAGAAGGAAGAAATCAACAACAATCAACTAAGATAAAAAGAGAACGAATTACCCTTCCTTAACAAACAAAGCTGAAATTAAAAAAGGCAATAAACCTACACCGATGTTCTTTCTCACCATCAATCAAAGAAAAAATCACCGAAAGGAAAGTTTTGCATAAAAAGTAGAAGGCAATTAAATGATTCCGGAATTTTAAGAAGTGTGGATTGCATTCTCCTGTTCGCCACTCTACGTTTTCTTTTAGAGTTTTTGCATACTTTTTTTGCACCTCCTTGAAAGAACAGCTTGTGTATACACCGTTGGGTGTAAGTAACATTAGTTTTTTAGAGCATTGTTTCAGAGGATTGTGTTCAATTACATGACTAAAACATTTTGGTGAAGGAAACAAACTTATCAAGGATTTTTTTTTTTTGCATGACCGTTTAAAAAATTCTAAGAACTTTTTTCATTCAATCACTTTTTTAAGTTTGGAAACAGTCTCTTTAATTGTGCAAAAAAGCGTCCCAGAACGCAAAAAATTTATTTTTCCACGCAGGAGAAAACTGAAATGTATGTAAAGATTAAAAAGTTATATTTTAATGAGTCTTTGATGGTTTTGATTATCTACTTTAAAAGCATAAAAAGAATCCATCTTGTTATTTTACTGAAAAAAATATATCTAGTATATGATAATAGAATACTCGATGGATAATTAATGATTTGATGAATCGATTTCTAATATATGGCAGTGGATTAACTTTGAAAGAATATATAATTTCTTTGAATTTATCAAATTACAGAATGTCATTTTATAAGCGCTTTAAACTTAGAGCATTTAGAATTGAAATATGTAGACAAAATTTGAACTGAGCTTGCATCTAAAATTGAAATATTTAGGTAAATAACATCCATGAGTTTGCATGAATTACTAAAATTATGTATTTGTATCAAATATTACTCATTTCTGAAATAATTAATTGTAGATTAGCACAGTTATTGAAGATAAAAAGAATTTCAACACTGAGCATTACTGTATAACAAAGTATTAGCTCTTTAGTCTCGATGATAATTTTTCCTTCTAGCTCATTTAAAACCGCGACTTTTTGGGAGGAAACGACATGAATTGAACTCTTCCAACCTGTGGGGCCATTTTCACCACCATCCCACCCCCTGCTGTAATATTCCCTTAAAGCGCACTGAAATGGGCTGTGGTTGGCAAGGATAATTGGATCACCTACCGCACTTATATCCTAAGAACCTCACCTCTCCTGAACAGAAATCAACCGCCTCAGACCGACCAATGTCGCTGTTAAGGGGAAATTTTTAGACCGCCCGAGACCGCCTCGGTCGGTATGAGAGGGTAATAATAACCTAAATCATGGTTATTCGATACTTGTATGGTATTAAATAAAGTCATTTCATTTGACTTAAACTTCAGTTTTTAAACTTATAATACACCGATTCACCGAAAAATCATTAAATGAAAATTAAGCTGCAACAGCAATGACTAAGGAATAATTTATTTCGTTCATGTGTTTAATTTAAAATCATTCATGCTGAAACAAAATGCACTAACCAGAAAAGAAAGAAAGAGTGATACATGAAGAGCAGATAGAATTGCACGAAATCATTTAAAATAGATCTCAAAGATTAATCTGAATTTTTTTCTCCCAAACAAAGTATCACATAAGTAAAAAAAAAATATTGAAATTCATGTCAGTATATTAGAAGCATTTCCTGCAAGCCATCCATATGTTTTTCTGGCTGAATTTTATGCTTTATACTTCTAATAGTATGTATGCCAAATTTTGAATCATTTTGTTGTAACAGAGTGGCTTAGTGATGTTGCATGAATGTTAATAATATAATTTCCGTATCAGTTAGTAGCTAGGTCCAAATAACGCTAGTGATAAATTTGAAAACAATAGAACTAAAGGATAGTTTATTTTAAAATTATCCTGTTTCGTAGTTTGTAGAGTGTCGAGAATTCTTCATCAAAATAGTTCGTTAGATCCAATGTTTTTTTTTAACATAGAATCAATAATAAGCGCAAAGGCGTCCGTCAGATATATGGCTGAGGAGAAATTTCAATTCATTTCATTCATGAATACTAAACCTTATTACTCGTCATGAAACGAGGATTGATGTTTAGTGGATATCCATATACGTCGATAGCATGATATAATGATGACTATTTGGCCAATCCAAATTATAGAGACATGCACAGTTGTATATTAAGTGTCTATGATGGGATGTTGAATTTCCTCTCTACGTTAGGATCATGGAGATTAATCATTTAATCTGAATTAATACTCATGGAATCTACTGAAATGCAAGAAGAAAACGAAATTCCATCAATTTAGTACAATTAAGAAAAATCGATTATTGTAAAAGTTTGATAAAATAATGCGTTTTACTTTATTTTGCGTCGAGTGTCATGTACTTGGTAGTTTGCACTACCTTATGATTTAGATTTTTCACTAAATATATTCATCTTCGAATCATAAAGCATTTCTGCACGACATCGTATTTTAGGGTGCTAATTTAATTTGAATTCGCTTATATGAAATGAGAATAAGCTGGAGAATTTCTATCGAAAACTTTGTGCTTATTCTTGTGAAAAATTAACAAAACACTCATTAAAGTAATTCATTTACGATGTTTCTTCAAAGAATTATAAATGTCCTCCTCAAAAGAGCTTATTAAAGGAGTTAAGAAAGTACTCGGTGGTCATAAATTATTAGACCTATTTCAAAAATAAAAAAATGATAATGTTAACAACTATGTTTTTTTTAAAAATGAGAGCT
Organism: Araneus ventricosus; assembly: GCA_013235015.1. Taxonomy (NCBI): domain Eukaryota; kingdom Metazoa; phylum Arthropoda; class Arachnida; order Araneae; family Araneidae; genus Araneus; species Araneus ventricosus. Next base: position 20,316 of record BGPR01005313.1, read on the forward strand.
CACTTCAAACAGTTTTTTTTCCATATAGGTAAAAACGCCTTTACGGTGGCCTAAGTGGTTGTAAATTATTGGTAATCTCCCATTTCTGAGAGCCATTATCTGCGGAACCATTAAAGCCTGAAGAAAAATAAAAGCATGTGTTTGTTGGGAATATTACGATCTTCACCATCACCGGAACACGGTCCTACTCCTCCCAAAGGAGGTATGTACTATCATTGGTGGGGGTAACACAACCCCCGACATTACTAAATCCAAAGGGGAAGCGACTTCCTGCTTACATATCCGGCATCAAGTCATATCCATGTAATCGCGGTCCCCCTTTGGAGTCTTTGATACTAGTAATAAGATCAAGAGGAACATCACCACGTCCTGCCTAAGCATCCGGGTAACTATTGAATGACATGCCGCCGAAATAGATAGATAGGCACTGTCGTTCCTGCATAATAGCCCCCATTACGAGCGACTCACACAACAACCCCCCGCTTTACAGGGGTACGACCTGTCATCGGAAGTGGGCCCTAAGAGACACACCGCCATTATTGTCCCATCTGGTTGACAAGAGCTTGCTTACTTATTCGGCAGCCTCTTTTCCGTGAACTCGCAGTGTCCCCCCGATGGGGTGATACTAGTAATAAGGGGAAATTTGTAACAGTTACCATCGAATGTGATTAAGTTAATTGTCGGACTACTAAATGAATAATGAGCAGCACCTAAGAACTGGCGATATAAAATGAAAGTTTTATGTTCCTGCCAGATATATCAGTGGACATTTCTTGTACTGCATACACAAAGAAAAGTTACACAAAGGAAAAGCTAGATACGACAGCAACAAATTCTAGACAATAATAGATAATATGACGTCAAGCGCTGCATTCCCTATACTCACACCATGACAGTACAAACAAGTAAAGAAAGTAGAAAAAAGAAGCACCAGCAACAAACTGTTATCCAAGTCACAATTCCGCATTCAGCAGGTGATGAGATTTTTTGGGACCACGTGGCCTCTTATTGGGACCAGTGATTATTCATATGTAAACAGAGTCTAAAAATACATTTGAAAACAAGAGACCGGTCCTTCTGAATATCGGGATTAGAATGCAATCTTAAAAGTCAGGAGACAGACATACTTTTTTAGAGCAATCCCTCGTATTCAGGTATCAGAAAGCAGCTGAACGAGTTTTCTGGAGCATTGCGTGATTGCTTTCTGCGGATGGTTGCTTAAGGTATATTGAGTTCTCTGTTATACAGATAAAGATAACTTAACTGATCTGGAAGGTATTTAACAAAAATATTTCTTGTTGTTTATGTGCGCTATAAACGAATAAACAATGAATTCTTGTTTTGTTATTCTTCTTCCTACAATGTTAAACGATCCACTGTATTGAAAAGATATTAGGAGATTCTTATAAAGATAAGGACAAGTTAAACTAAATCAGGTTAATGAATTCTTCTATCTTGAGGAATATTAAAGTACTCTAATCATCGTTATTATTGTTTATGAATAAAAATAATCCACAGTAAAGTTTGTGAGGATTCATATATTGTTTGACGCTCGTTTTATGCAGTATTTGGTAAATTCGTGATTTCGCATGGCGTGAACAATCAATCTTTTATTTCTAAAGATTTTCTCCTTGCCTGCTAATTGCATAATCAGTATGAACAAGAACATGTTTATGAATAAGATAAAATATGCTTTATAGACTTATTAATAACATATTTTTTTCTAAATGCGATAATCTTTATTTCTCTATGAAAGAAGGAAACTTAAAAACATCTCTATAGGTTTTCACACTGCGAGAAAATAAACAATTTGGCAATTTTCCAAAGCTGCGTCTTTGTTGAGTTATAATTGATTTGTGTCACATTTTTTTTTCTTTGGATGAACTATAGAAAGGAAACGGATCTTAGTTGTTAAGTTATGGGGCTTCCCTAATTTCATTAAAATAAATAACTATAAAAAGTATTTCCTTTTGCAGTTTCTTTTTTCATATACTTCTATAGGACTCTCATTCCTAGCAGGTAAACTTTTCTGTAGAAAATAATTATTTTAGAATCTATCGTATCAATTTGTGATCCTAAAACTTGGTGTGATTATGTAAGCTTTTAATTTTCTTTTTTTAAATACATTAAGTACTGAGATAGAATTATTTTAGCAAATATTATTTTAAACGATGCATCAGCCAAAAGGATACTATAAGATGAGTAGCAATCAGACGATTCTGAAAGTATCCTTTTTATTCTAGTAAACAGTTTGCAACTCTCAGAGCATAAACAATGATGAAGAAATTTTTCGATAAACTTTTTTCACATCAAAAGAGGAGGTTTACTTTAGCATCCCTAATTAATTTCCTGGTTAATCTTTTCTCTATGTAACTTTCGTTCATATTCATTTTGCCTGCGTTTGAAATGAAGCAAAATATTTACCTGTCTGCTTTTGGCAGTTTTAAAAGATTTTTCATGATATTTTCAACTTTGGTTGTTATTAAACATTTAACTGGTTGGTTTTCTCAACTGTCTTATTAGATGGCATCTTTTATTTTGTGAAAGCATTGTCATTTTAATTCAGTTAAAATCCTAAAAGACGGGTGAAATGTTTATGTATGCCACATAATTTTTGTATCGAATTATAAAGTCTATGAATGACTTTTGTTTTAGTTTTTAAATTTAAAATTGCCAAAATTCAATGCACATACGGCGAACGTGGAAACCAGTTAAGGGGTTAACTTAATAGTACGAAACAGGTATTCGAAATGACTTGACTAATTTGCAACGAGAATGAATTAAATATATGTTAGTTTTAATTATGGAGGTATAATTAAATCTTTGAATAAGCTATATTCCTAGTACACACTTAATGCATTATTTATAACCCATTAATCGAGTTACTTTTTCAGATTTAAAACAAACAGAAACGTTTCAACTCTCAGAAATTTAGTAACTGTTCTTAAATAAATATTTTCCGTAAGAAAGTTAGTGAAGTTAAATTAATTTTCTTGTATTACTTTGCGTCGTTGTTTGCTTCTTCGAATTTCTACAGCACTAATAAAATTTACATACTTGTGAAAAGTGCCTTACCTTTTAGATAAGTTATGTACTTTTGATGCATTAATGTAATGAAGGTTCTAAGCATATAATATTGCACTGGAATGATAATAATAAAGATAAAAAAATTAAAATATATATATAAATTTTCCGTTCGACACTTCTTTAAACAGAGAAAGATTTTTGAGTTCTTATTTTACAATCTATTTTCACAAGCAGGATTCTGGGAGAGTACAACACTTTTCAACCGTGCTGAATGTCGATAAAAAATACATTTTTAATATACAGGGTGGTTATAAATTATTGCACACATTTCAAAAAATAATTTAAAAAAATTATAATGTAGCAAATCCTTTCTATTTTAAATGAAAGAGTTGTTTCAACAGATTTTTTTTCCAGATAGCTAAGGTGCCGTTACGGCGCTCAAAACCTGCTGCAGCAGGAGATTCCCAACGAAAGAGTCAAAATGGCTACCCTACAGCAGACGGTTCGTCTCTGGTTTCAAGAAAGAAAATCAATTGTAACAGTTCAAAAAGATTTCGCTTAGAATATCGAAATTGTTAATCTCCGTGTAATAACTCCATTAAGAGTTGTTATGAACAATTTAAGGGAACAGGAAATGTTTTGGACGACCATCGGTCTCAGAAGAAGGTTTTGAATGAGTGATGGAGAGTTTGACTCCTTAATTGCTTATACCAACGCTTAATAGAGTTCTTACTTGGAATTTCGATAATCTAAGCGAAAATGTCCTTGAACTGTTACAACTGATTTGCTTTGGTGGAACCAGAGACGTGCCATACCTCCCTTCTGATGCACGGTAGCAATTTTTATATTTGCGTTGGGAATCTTCCGCTGCAGCAGATTTAGAGCACCATTATGGCTGCTGTTTAAAAAACTGTTAAAACTAGTATCTTATTTTTAAAAAATGTACAATAGAAATACTATGAATTTGGACCGTTAAATCAAAATTATCTATGAGTTTCTAATTAAAAAGCCGTTTGTAAATTGCAGTAATATAAGCTGATCGCAATCTGAATACGATATCTGAAATTAAAACAGTAGATTACAGTTTTCAATATAAATGCTTCTTTGTGTCTATTGCAATTAAATTTAGTAAATTAATGTAAATATAAAAAAGGGGAATGACTAAATTTACTTTTTTTCTTATTTCTCACTTAGACCCAACTTAATAAAAGGGTGTAAAGCTTGAAACAAGAAGAAAAATAATTTAATTTCTTAAGAGAAGATTGAAGAATTGTAATTAAAATTTAAATTATTAAAATAATGAAAAATTTTAATTAAAATTTATAAATTTAAATTCTTAAAATAAGAATGAAAAAAAATTAAATTTAGTTATTCAGAAACGCTTCCAATAAAAATTTACCAAACCTTAAATGATGACACACGAATTTAGAGCCGCAGTAGTCTAGTGGTAAGGTCTCGGCTTTAGGGACGGAGGTGTCCAAAACCTGATTCAACTGAAGATCCGTCATGCATTGGGCTGTTGCAAGTTTGTCATACATGGGGGTCAAACGTCCTTCCGCTGGTGTGGTGCGGAAGTTTGGAGAGGGGGTGAAGCAAGAGTTCTTCTTCAGTATAGGATTTTTTAAATTGATTTTTGTAATGGATCCAATAATTTGTGACCACCCTGCATGCATTTTTCAGTTTTTATTATTTTTCATTTTTAAAAAAGCGAAATAAATCATACAGTCGCCGAAAGATGAAACATTAGCAGAAATTTAATCCTCTTTGACACAATGACTTAAAAACCATTCTGCAAAATACTTTCTACTCTGTTCAAAATTTTAACTACTGTTAATCCTTTTTAGAGAGGCAAAATTTGGTACCTTCTTCGTATAAATCTACACTGTAAAAAATATCCGTTTTTTTCCCGGACTTTTACTTTTTCCGTATATTTGACGGTTTAAAGCTGTTTTGTTGACAAAACGGTTTTTCACCGTTTTCCACTCCAGCCATAAACGGTTTACAACCGTCAGTTCAAATTCTATTTTTCGTCATACGGTATTGTTTTCCGTATGATAACTTTCCCTTTTCTTAAATGTAATTTTATTGCATTCATTTCATGCTTTTAATAGGGTTCCATCTCCGCTATTGTTTACACATGTTGCAGTAACCTGTTGTCACTCATGAAAGCTAACCTTAAAACACGTGTTCTGGCAATAGTTGATTTTTACACCACTAGGTGGCGCCACTAGAGCTATAGTGACTTTAAAACTCAAATAGATTATTTTTACTTCATTTTATGAAGTCTCCGGTGGTCTAGTGGTTAGAGCGACTGCCTTTTATTTCTATGAACGCGGTTTCGATCCCCGGCTCAGAGGAGTTCAAAGTTTTGTCACCATCTTGCATCGAAATCGTCCAAGTAAGTTCAATTAAGAATTATATTAATTAAACTAATTGAAATTAATAATTAAGCCTTGATTAATTAATATTCCTAATTGATAATACACATCAGCACATTTCAACTCGAACAGAAGGAGAAAAACAACTCAACTCAATCGATGACGTCACTTACTTCGATGACTTAATTTTTACGGAGAAAACTTAATTTCATACGGTAAAAAACCGTTGTGCCTACGGATTTACTTCGTAACTTTTACGGTTTTGCACAACCAACCCAGCTGCCAGTTTAAAACCGTACGGGATTTTTTTTACAGTGTAGAGACACTGCGTGTCAACTTCATCAGTCGGTTTGTCTGGCGGTAAATCAGCACCTAAAAATTTATGTTCATAAACGCTGTGAGGTAATACATAAGTGACCCCTTCATCTCTCCTTCTTATCTATACCTTTCATTAAAGCTGTAAGGATGGGAGAAACATACATGGAATTAAATAAAAAGTATCACGGAATATAGCCACTATAGGGTGTATTGGTATGAACACCTAGAGTGCACATTCAAATTTATTTCGTCATAATGCAGTAGCTGATATACAACGGACAAACATTTGCGTTTGATTTGTTTTCAATCTACTAGTCACTCCTAATGGCCTAGAGTTTACGAGATAGTGCTTTGCTAATTTAATTCCTTCGATCACGACGCTGATTCCACTTCAGCGGCTCAAAGAAAATTTCGAACTTGGAACGGGATTTGAAAGAGGCCCAATCAATCCTAAAAGAAAATCCGAAGATGTGTGTGTGTGTGTTGAAGAAACCGAAAAATGATAATAAGATTTGGTGGAACAGAATAGATATCTGTTCATCCTGGAATAAGAAGAAAACCTGTTTCTCCAGATGCAGAAGGTTGCTTTTCAAGTAGAAGAAAACAGATCTCCAAAATTTAAGACAGCACTGCAGTCCGAAACGTGATATTTAAGGTATTCTTAAGTTTCATGGCAGCTATTGCATCAGAGCGAGAAAAATTGCATCCTTTCTACAGACTTTCACGATAATACTCCATCAGCCCTCATATTTCAGTTATTTTATTTTATCTCCTTGAATATTTTCGTCATTCCTTTAAATATTCATCCAGACATTTTCACACCATTCTCATGAATGGTTCCGACTGTAGGCAACTCGGAATAAGGGGACTTTTATTATGGACATCCTAAATATAAAGCATGTACTATTGATGAAACCTTGCAATTTTTTCTCTAAAACTGTTTTAAAATTTATAGCAAATGTTGAATAACGTCGAAGAAATCAATTCTAAAAGAAAATCCGAAACTGTGTGCGTGTTGAAGAAACCGAAAAATGATAATAAGATTTTGGGATCTATGGGGATTCACGGTAATACTCCATTTGCCATCAAATATGGTCATTTTTTATCTCTCTGAATGTTTTCTTCTTTCCTTTAATTATTCATCCAGGAAGTTTCACACCCTTCTGATGAATGGATCAGACTGTAGGCAACTCTGAATAGACAAACGTTAATTACAGACACCCTATATATGAGGCATTCTTAGTCTTGTTATATGGTCCGTTTAAATAGAAATCCATGGATGCATGCACGACAAATAAAGATTTAATAATAAATTTCATTTATATCGAGAATTATATACAACAGTAGGAAAAACTGATATAATTACGTAATGGCTATATTATTAGAATGGATATCACCGATCAATTTACTTCTTTTCTTCACTTACTTAGAAATATATAAATTAATTAGGACACTCTTTTAAGAAACATAATAAAGAAACGTAATTAAGAAATATCATATAATTCATTTTTAAATGGATAAAAAAATGCCGCTTCAAATCTGTTTAAGGGACAGAAATACTAAGAAGAGAAATAATATTTTCATTGTCTTCCTGTATTTCACACATTGACGTACCCTCAATCGTCGCACATTTCATGTTGGTCAGCGAGCAGTAAGGCTAACAATTATGCCCAGCAGTATATGACAGTTCGATTATCTGTTTGTCGCTGAGGTCAGTCAATGTCACAAAGGACTATGTGAACTTTTTGATCTCTTTTCCTTTGAGAATTCACAGAAGATGGATAGCAAAAATTTATCTATTAAGTGCAGCGAGGTGGATATAAGCTATTTAAACTTTGAACAAATAAATTTAAATGGATCAAATTTTCTCAAACCATTATCCTGCTTGTCGCAAAATTCTCTGATACGTTGTTTATCATCATGGATACTATCATATACGAAACAGAACGTCTCAAATAACTATTAGAAAGTTATATGAAAATGAGAAATATGTTGATACTACAACAATATTAATTTTTATATTGAAAACTTAAGTAATTCGATTCTGAAGATTCGAATGGAAATTTGCTTCAGATTTGATTTTTATTTCCTTCTTGCCGATGCATCATTTCAAAACTTATAATCATAAAAATCGTCAGTATTAAAGAAGAAAAAGAATCACATTATCATGACCTATTATCTTCTTGATGCATTTTAATCATTTTTTCCTTCACTAGATAATCTTTTAATAAAATGACTTAATTCTGTTGCACTCCATATGCATTTGTTTATTACACACATTCTAAATTTGCAAATGATAATCTATTTTATATCGTTTATTTTCTACTGAAGTAAAATCTTTATGAAGTTAAATTATGATAATCATTAAGAATGTCGAGAAAATTTAATTTCAAATTCGATGCGCATCGTGCAGGAAGTGTACGGATTTAACGTCATACCGCAATATAAATCAAGCTAGATTTCAGATGCCTTAAAAAGTGCAAGCTGTTATATGCTTAAAATGATGCAAGCTGTTATATGCTTAAAATGATGCAAGCCGTTATATGCTTAAAAAGATGCAAGTTGTTAAATGCTTTATAAGATGCAAAATGGTAGAACCTCTTTCATTTGAGTGAAATTTCACTTGAATTACTTCTATTATTAGTGTATGATATATGCATGTGAGAGATTGGATTTTTAAATGCTGTTGGTTTCATATCAATAACGTCTCCCTGTTCAGAGTTCTTCACCAAAATGTAGTGTTTTTTTTATTTACGTCCCATTTTGAAGCAACACAGCGGCTATTTGCGCATTGTTCTCGTGGGTTTGAACAGCGGTCTGATAATGAGGAAGACATATGTGCGAAACTTCTTTCTTCAAGATACTGGTTTCATATGAATAATATCTTCCTGTTCAATGTTCTTCATTAAAATATAATTCAGTTCATTTATGTCCTTCTTTGAAGCAACATGAAGACTATGTAGGGGCTGTTCTCGTGGTTTTGAAAAGTGGTCGGATAACGAGGACAATATATGTGCTTCACTTCTTTTCTAAGATACATTACTACGCCAATTGCAGAAGATTTAATCCTTGACAGCATACTCAGCTTTCATCAGGCTAACATGCATGATGAATTCAATTCATGGCATTAATGGAATCAAGTTCCGAAATTGGAACACTCCAGTCCCCAATTCCAGATCTTACCACCATGCTAAGAAGTTAAGGTCATAAGAAACTTTCTATCACACAGGTGATATTCGTTTAATCTTGAAATTAAATAATTTAACACGATTAATCCCATTGAAAAGAAGGAATTTATAGGATGTCATTTGAAAAAAAGTCAGTTATTTTCACGCAAAATTTAAGTAATTTATTGGTGTAGAAATTACATTTTTAATTCTATTTGACGTTGTTTACAATAGAATAACGAAGCCTTCACTTCAGCCTGCCATTCGAAAGCCACGAAAGAAAAGAAACTTAACTCTGACCTGCAATGAATACAGGCAAACACACAGATTTTCAACAAAGTGTATGGGTGGAGGTAGGCAGGCAGATTTTCCGCCTCCCTTGCCAATGAAACGAAAAGTTCTCTTAGTAGAAGAAAACAAGGCTTTGACGTCTTCTTTCTCTGAATTCAGAATGTATTCGAAATTTCGATAAGAGTGGAAAAAGCGATTTTAAAGGAAATAAAAGTTATTTAGAAAGTTCTAAGATAGCAAAAATACGTGCAGCATAGGAAATTACTTGAACAATGAATTTAAAAAGGAAGAGAACTAAAGAGGAAGAAGACAGAAAAAGGAGTCTAATAAGATAGGAAAAAAGTTGGAAAACGCTTTTGTAAAACTCGTTAGATAAGCATTGAGACTGTGAATTAAGGGCCAGAGAATTATAAGCAAATGGAAGAAAGAATGACAAAAAAGCCATCGTAAACCAAAAATCCCAGTAACAAAAGATATTTTAATTAGCTGCCAATGCAAATCGACTATACAAATTAAGTGATTGGCAAATGTATCGTACACAATTAAAAGACGCAGTAAGCTTAAAAATAATTACTCATATGAATTTTCGATTTCATTTGAAAAATTAGTTATTTTCTATTAATTAAGGAAATATTTTTTCCCTTTGTAGCGCTTAGAATTGTCTTGGAATATAGCTCTTTTTTTCTTTCAAAATGGCAATCACTAAATTTTCATTGATTAAGGTATCGTTTTAATTATTAGATGAAAATAAACAGCTGCTCCAAAATAAACATAAAAACGATACGAAATTACCAGTTATACAGTAATAATATTTGTCAAAAAGTTTTAAATTCATTTGTACCGAAAGAAGAGGTAGTTATAATAAAGGGTATCAAAACCAGTAATTATGCGTCCAGATTTAGATTACTTGCATAACGAAGATGTCATATTATACTACAAAAGGTGATGACATTTGTTAATAAAACCATGTAAGACTCTTATGCATCTTCATGTATAATTATTTAACCATTTTTAGAAGATAAACTATGGAATATATAAATATGTATTCATTAATAAATATTTTGCTTCCTTAATAATAATTCATTTATATTCAAAGAAGAATAATTTTATTTGTCATGTAATTATTTGACTCATCATAATGGACTTGAATTTAAATTGAAATTATGGCATCTCGTATAGATTCAAAGAGTTTAATAATGTTATTGACTCGAAGTTTTTTAAATCACTTATATCGCAATTATTATGATGTGGTCCTGAGCAATAATTTACCGAATATTACGAATTGGTCGTTATTACAAACAAATACTAATTAAAAAATTAATCGTATGATAAGCTTTTGTTTATTTTTGACAACAGTGTTAAATAATATCTCATGTATTAGTGTCACCCTATTTACATATAAAATTAGGAAGGTAGAATAGAACGTTTAAGAATATTTTTTAAAATTTTTCTGATGTATGTGATCAAAGAAGTAATAACTAGAAAGTCTCTAATACAGTGCTGTTCAAAATTATTAGGACGGACTGTTGAAATCTCCTCTTTTGTTCATAAAATTTTTAAAATTTCCTAATTAACTTTTTTGTTTCGATTTTCTAGTACTTTATATCATCCTCCAAATATATATATATGTTTTAATTATTTCATGAAATATCGCTACTCCTTAGAAAGAATTATTATTTTAAACAGTATATTCTAGCTGTTCACAATTATTCGAACGACTATTTACGAAAGTTATATTTAAGTGAGTTCAAATGAGATTCGTTTATATTCTTGTAAATTTTGATAATTTTAACAGATTAGATTATTTGGTAATTTATTTCTTTGGTCTGTGAAGCAGTCAAGCCAACAGTAATGTTCAAGAGCTAAAAGATTTCTTTTAATCATCACCATCGCAACAATGAAGATCAAAAGGATGGGGCATCATATGCAAATATAGAAAAAAGGTATAAATTGTCTATTTGGGTATCGTCTATCTGTGCGAGAAGTATGAGACGGCGGGATCTATAGAGAACAAGAGAGGGAGAGACAGAAAACCGAAAACAAGTACAAGAGAAGACTGTATGAATGTAAGATTTACAGAGAAAAAGAACGATATACCGTCAAGAGAGATTTTGAAAGACTTGAAATTGAATGTGTCAGCTCTAACAATTTGCCTTATAATAAGAAACTCATGGTTTTTAAGCTGTATCCAAAGGAAAAGACCAAACAATCTCAATGCATGACGTGGCAATGCTCTTGGCCCTTGCGAAAGAGTATATTTCAAAGGTTTCACAATTCTAGGTCTTTCTTTTATGGTCATACAAAATCAAATATGATATTTTTGGATAAAAAAAACGTAAATGAATGAGGGGACGATCAGGTGAGGCTCTTAAAATAATACATACCCTACAGAGATTAAAACATCGAGGAGGAAATAAGATGGTATAGGGTTGTTTCCCTCTAAAAGTGTTTGTGAAATTATGATGAACAACGGTAAAATGACTGTAAGTATGTACCTTGATATCATGTCTCAAAATCTGAAGAAATCTATCAGAAATTCGAGCGTGGTTCGACGGTATATCTTTCAACGAAGTAATGACCTAAAATGTACGTCAAGGATTGCCAAAGATTATTTCTCAAAAACAAGATTAAGATACTGGAGTGGCCACCACAAATACCAAACCTTAATCCCATCTAAAATTCATGTCTAGTTTTGAATCAGAAATTCCCTTTCGAAGAGAGAAGGGATAAAAATCAATTTTTTGAGAAGATAAAAATGAATGGCACAGAATCAACCAGGGGACAACGCAGAAACTGGTTGATAGCCTGAATGAAAGATTGGAAGCAGTTATTGAGGCCATAGAAGGCTCATATAAACATTTAACGCCGATATTGAATATTTTAAAAATAGTTATATTATTTTTTCGTTATAAGTTTTTGACCGTTCGAATAATTTTGGAACAACACATAATTTAGAGTTACATGAAAATGTCGCATTTCTGACTCTTTTTTCGATTAAGTTTTAATTATTTGAAGTTTTTTCAAATGAGTATGATTGAATTAATTTTAAAATTAATATATTTTGGATATAAATAAATAAGTTCATTTTCTGTGACAAAAAGCGTAAACTTTTCTATAGCGGTCTAATAATTTTGACCAGCACTGTACTTGGTGAGTATACTATTGTTTACCTGATAATAATGCAATATTGAGAAATGTTTGCAATTTTGTTTATGTTTGGATAAATGCGTCGATGAATAACAATATGTTGCGACATACTGTAACAAATCTGTAAAAAAAATCCTATGAATGTTTACTTAAAATCTCCAACTTAAAGCAGGCTGCAATAGTCAAGAATTATAGTATAAACTTTGTATTCATATTGTATTCATTGTTGTTTGAATTTGTTGCAATAACCGTCCTGTGGGCTGACATCCTTCCATGCTCGCACATATTTGTTTAAGTAATTGTAAATTGCACTTGATTAACTCAAAGAGGAATTGCTGACAATATTTGAAAAATATCTTGAAAGTATTTGCTCTCCAGTTAGAAACATACGTTTCATAGCAAAATAATATGAAGATACAGTATTTAGATCAAAAAGGAAACTAAAATCATAAAAGTTTCTTTTTTACATGAGCAAACAATTACTACTATTGAAAAGTTACTATCTTAAACGATATCTTAACACTATCTAACAACAAAATGGTGGAGATCGAATAGTTTAAGAACTGAACAATTTATAAATATTGGATTTTATGCGTTGATGTTATTAGATATGTACATCAATTTTAGATACACCTTTTCAATATGTGAAGATATTATATCAGTATTATTTGAAATCCTTACAGAAATTTCATATAAAATACCTTCACGTATTTTCTGTAGGAATTTTATTATTAATGATTTTAAACGATTCGTACCCGTCTGTTTACAGAAAATAAAATTGTAAAGGAAATATAAATATTTGTACATTTATATATAGAAATAGACATAGTATATAAGGGTTCAAAATATATATAAACGTGAAAAAATAAAAAGAATATAGCCTTTTTATTAAAAAATAATGTTCATGAATCTTTAACACAAATCTTTCTGATATATCTCTTTCAAATATTTATTCTAGAGAGAGAGAGTTCTGCAATTAAAGTCAGAAAGTTCATTAGAATATATTAAAAAATAAATTAATAAAATTTCATTTCTCAGTACTGAAAGTTTAACTCTGGAATATATAAAAAAGAATGAAATGCTTTTATGAAAGCATTGCTAAAAAGTTATTACTCTCTCTTTCACACTTGTAAAATTCATTTCTCTTTTCCAATGTGCAAAATGTTTTCACAAAAATGTGTTATCCATGTTAATTATGCTTTTACGATAGGCTGTAGCCTTAAAGAAATGCATACGAAATAATGAACTGATAAATAGTAGAAAGTGAAATAGTGTTTTGAAATTAACACGTGGCTTTCATCATGTATCTTCATCTATTAAATCTCATTTACTATAAGGTTATATAACGGTTGTACCAAAGTAACTATCAGCGGTACTTCGTATTAAAAGTATTATCCAAGCAACGTAATCGGAAGCACTCACATTGATGTGTGGTGTGATGTCATTAGCTGGATACTAGGTAATTCATATAAATAATAAAGGGGAGAAATTCAACCATTCAAATTTAATTTATGAGAAAGTTTATAATAATTCTTTATTCACCTCCATCCATCCAAACCGGAATGGATCCAAATGGCTCTAAACATGGAGATGCAGGTGGTGTAATGTAATATAATATAATAATTCTTTGCTCTTACTCTCAGTATCAGCAAATTTCTGCTCTTGTATAAAGTTCCGATATGAATTTTTAACACTAAGAAGAATCCTTTCTTCTATCCTACGAACAATTTATTACTTTCTTTAGTTGTATTGAAGACAACTAAAGAAAGAAATACACTGTTTTGTTGCATAAACAATAAAATGAAGAATGAAAGAACACCTTCCTAGCATTTTCAGATAATTTAAGCTTACTGATTTTAAATCTAGCTGTAAATTTATGACATTTACATACTGATTACCGTGAAACGGGGTTACTTTGCACTCGCCGAGGTAACTTTGCACCATTGCAAAATTTGTGTGAAAAGAGCAATAGCGATAAACTGATTGAAGTTACGGTGTGGAGATTTTTTCTAGCTTCTTGAGATCACTGATTAGTGTATTTAATTCCTGAAACGTATATAATTATTATTTAGGAGGCTCTAGAAGAAAAAGGCAATGAGCCAATTTTTCAGCGAAAATTTCAGTTCTGAAAAATTTGTCTCCGGTGAGGAAAGCATGACATTTCTGAAGACAAGTGCTTTTAAATGTGAAAGACAATAAGCCTAGCTTTCATTTTGTAGCTTTGAATTCCAATTATATTTGTTAGCTAAGTTATAATTAATTCTTTTCTGACCAAAAAGGAAGGATTTTTTGTGCCATGGAAATTTGTAACAAACAACAACCCCAGTTGGGTTTTTAAAATTTATTTCTGTATTAAATAATAAGAAGAGTAATGTTTTCTTAAGCTTCAGATATGCCTAGGGTGTTTAAAAGGAATTTAGGGACTTGTAAGTATATGGAGTTCTCTCCACACACTTTAGAATCTTGAGTTAAAGCGATTTCAGAAGTTTAGGGTATTTTCAAAGAGCAGACATTTTTTTGGTACCCCAAGTGAAAGGTTTCTTACAAAAGAAAGCTAATTCATATAACTAAACATGGAAATCCCATGATTTTCTCGAATGAGAAGGAAAACACAGTTGCAACGTGTTGTGTAATTCAGTGACTTCCTTTTTCCTGTCAAGAATATAGATCCTAAACTGATAATAAACGTTTATCTTACTAAGAAGGTGCGGCAATGGATATATATATATATATATATAACGTATCCGTGGTTGTAGTCGTTGAAAATGAAACAGGCCAAGTTATTAACTAATTTCTTTTTGTTATCAATAGGAGAGTGGTGGATACGTGCATCTCCGTTTAGGTTACAAGCGAGAGTGCACAGAAAAATCTCTGTATTCTCTCGGATAAGGGAATAACATATTGACACGTGATCAAAGTGAAGGGGATTTTGGGTATTTTTAATAAGTTAGGTAGGCGTTTGAGGGAAAAGGTCTGGTGCCAAACAGACGCCGTCATGAGTTTCTGTCGTCACGTGAAAGCGATTAAATATTCTTTTAGTAATAAACATGCCAAAATGAAAGATTTAATAAACCTCCAGCGCGGGAAAAGAACGAAACTGGAGTTTTAGAAAAGTGATTTTGGAATACATTAAGATTTTAAAATATATATTAGAATTTGGAAAAAAATTAAGTGAGATTATTACAATTTTTCCCCCTCCGCAAGACGCGTGTGTGCACCAGGGCCCTTAACACCCCCCCGTATCTTACAGGGATGCCCAAAAGAAATTAAAATTTAAAATATAATTGAAATATAATGTTTCCTTCACTTTATCATAAACATAAAAATAATTTCCAATAAGGAACCAATAAATGTGTAAGAATAGATATATAAAACAATAATTTTGTGTATGAAATTATTTGCGTAGAACAAAAAATAATATTTTAAATACAAAATTCTTGTAAAATAGATCTTCAAATGGCACAGTTCTTTAGTGTTGATGGCACAGTTGTGAAGATCTAGACTACAGTAAATATGAATGTTGAATATACTATATATCAAAAATTCACAACTTTTAAAAATATCATTATAGTAAAGCTGAGCACTGAAATAAGAATATCAACAAATAAGATTAAAATATTGTTATATTATAAAATATGAACAATGAAACAAATTATATAAAAGTGTGTTTGTCTGTATTTTTGTGTATAAAAATTTTTGTACTGTGTTATCTTTCAGTACTTGAAACTTAGTGACTTTGGGTTAGTGAGTCCCATTCACACACAGCCACCAAGGACAGGGGTGATAATCCAATTCTCGCCCTACTTCCATCCAGGAGCACTCGCTTCTTCAAACGAGAAAACAGAGTGTTCAGGATGAAACCAGGAAGAAAAGTGAACTGAGTTGGGACGTTGACCCTGTCTGACAAATCATAAAACTACTTGTTCATTCTCTTATTGTGAAAACATTTCACAACAACATCGAGGAAAACAAAAGCATTTAGACTGGAAACGGCGGGTCAACCTAACAAAGGGGAACAAAAAAGAGGGCTTTTTTGTATGTGTAGAGATACTATTTACTCGTGACTCAATTTTAGTTCTTCAGGGGGATAAAAAGTTCTTAATTTTGAAGCGTAAACAATTTCAGTAGGTTTTTTAGTTAAAGCATTTGGTTTGGTTATTTCATAATTTACATCAGAAAGCTTTTCTACTATTTCATAGGGTCCTGAAAACATTGTATATAATTTTCTGCGATTCTGATAATTAAATTCCTCATACATTACAATGTCACCTGCCTTAAAAGGAGAATCAATGAAACGAGAATCATATTTAATTTTGTTTTTATCATGATACTTTATTGTATTCTGTTTTGCCAATTTCCTGGCTTCTTCAACTGAAGGATAGAATTGATTTTGAGTTAATGGAGGGGAATATGGTAAAGTGCAAATAACAAATATGCAGGAGGAAATTTTGTGACAGAATGAGGGATTAAATTATACTCATTAATAACTTGTTCCAGAAGTTTAGTCCAAGGAATTTTGGTAGGAGAAGAATTTACTTTACATTTTAATTTGGTTACAATGGACTGATTCACTCGCTCACATTTCCCATTCGTTTGTGGGTGGTGTGAAAATGTTAACAAGTGTTTGACATTGTAATTTCTAAGGAAGAGCTTGAATTTAGATGAGGTAAAGCACCATTTCTATCACTTAACAACTTAGTTGGTACTTGAATTTGAAAAACTTGTTTTAGACAATTACCATAAGTTTCTGTTGTTTCACTTTTAGAATTGAAAGCCCAAACATAACGAGTTGCATGATTAATTACTAAGTGCAGATATTTTTTATTTGAATTATGGTAGTTAAATCCTCCAACAGTATCGATCGAAAGATATTTAAAAGGTCGATCTGTGGGTGGCACAGTCTGTAAAAGAACAAATCTTTTTTGCCTTTTCTTATAAATTAATTGACAAACATCACAGTGTTTGACAAATTCTGAAATATCTTCGTTAATGTGAGGCCAATAGTATTGAGGAGTAATTAGATTTATCATTTTTTGAGTACCCGGATGCCCAAATTGTTCATGAGCATTTTGCAAAACTTTTCTCCTTAGCGAGAAAGGTACAACTATTTTAAATAAATTTTTCTTTTTAAGGACAAGGACATCATTAATTTTCTTATATTTAGAATTATTCAAATTGTCTAAATTTTGATGTATCTTTATCTCATCTAATTCAAGTAAATGTGCAGAATGTTGGATATATTGGGCAGTAGGATGTCTTGATAATATATCAGCTTCAACATTTGCTGTTCCCTTTAAATATTTAACTTCATAATCGAACATGCTTAATTTTAAAGACCAACGAAACAATCTTCCCCTTAATTTTTTTTACATTTTTAAGCTAAACAAGGGCAGCATGATCAGTATGGATTATGAACTTTTACCATGTAAATAATAATAAAACTTATCAAGGGCATCTACTATAGCCAAACATTCCAATTCCTTGATGCAATAATTCTTTTCATAACTACGTAAAGTTCTTGAATGATATGACCCTCGGTGAAGATTACTAGAACTATCAGGCTGTTTCAAAATTGCCCTAATTGCCACTTGAGAAGCATCACAGAAAACATGAAGAGGTAATTTAGGTTCATACAATTGTAATATAGGTTTAGTTACCAATTTATTTTTTAGCAATTCAATAGCTTCTTGGCATTCTGCAGTCCAATGACATTGTTTATCCTTCTTTAAAAGTTGATTTAAAGTTTCCCTAATTTTAGCATAAGAGTCAATGAATTTGTTATAAACGTTAACTGAACCAAGAAAATCCTGAGGTTGCTTAACATTTTTTGGAGGCTGCAATTTTTTAATACTTTTAATATTATGATTATCAGGAGTGATGCAACCCTCTTTAATTTCATAGCCAAGAAAGTTGATTTTATCTTTAGCGAAAACACATTTTGAAAACTTTAGTTTGATATTTTCTTCTTCACAAATTTTGAATATTTGTTCAAAATGAGCATAGTGTTCCTCTAAAGAATTCGAGAAAATCACTATGACATACAAAAGTTGAGAATTTATGTTTGTTTAAATTTCTACGGATGGTACGATTAAATATTTTAGGGGCATTCCGAAAACCAAAAGGGAGAACTTGAAATTCATATAAACCTTCATTTGTAACAAAAGCTAATTTTTCTTTATCCTTTTCATGAAGGGGGATATGCCAATAACCTGATGAAAGATCTAAAGTTGAAAATATTTTTGCATTAGTTAATTTATCTAACAATGTGTCAATTCGTGGTAAAGGTTTAGCATCAGTTTTACAAATTGCATTTAATTTTCGATAATCAATGCACAACCTAGTTTTTTTTTCATTTCATCTCTCTTATAAGCCAAAGGAACAGGAGAGGAGTAACAACTATTTGATTCTTTAATTAAACCTGTAGCCAATAAATTCTTTACTTGTTTAATTGTTTCAACTTCTTCAGTAGCTGAAGTTCTGTATGCTCTCTGGGAAATTGGCAAGTCTGATGTCAAATTTATCCTAGTGGGTTCTATTCTAATTTTCCATACATCATATTTATTTTTAGGGAAGATATGAGAATATTGTGACAAAAGGGATAAGATTGGAGGGGATAGTTGTTCAACAATCAAAGGTGGAAAAATTTCCTCTGAGGTATTAACTATGCCATCCTGATTATTCACTTTGTTATTTGTGTTTTTTTGTATATGTAAAGACATTTGATTATTTATTTTTGTATGTTGATTTATAATACATTTTCCATTTTGTAATATTTCATTTTTATCACAATCAATAACAAATTTATATAGACTACAATCGGGCAGTCCCAAAATGTTATATGGTAAATGATTTTCAATGGTGTACATCATTATTCTTTTATTTATTTGACCAATTTGTAAATAAACGTCACATATTTGGGTAAGTTGAAAGTTGCCATGGGTTTGATTTACTCTGACAAGCCTAGTATGTTGTCTCGGTAGATTAAGTTTATTGACTATATCTGCAGTTATGAGAGAAAGAGTGGATCCTGTGTCAATAACAATGTTAACATTATCAAGTAAAGTATGTGACATAGATAAATGTACCAAGTATTTGGTAAAGTTGAAATGTGTCCGGACACTAATAATTGCCAATGAACTGGGACAGAGGCCTCAGTTGAAGGGTTTTGTCTGTCACTAGCAGTGTTTTCACTGCCATTTGTTACTTGTGTTGAAATAATCGAGTTTCCTGTGCTCTAGGAAACAGCGTTATTTGTTATAGGCAAGTCACAAGTAAACTGTGGTTGTCTCAAAGGACACAATTGAGTCCAATGGTATGCATTAGGAATACCTTGTCTGGTGCAAATTCTGCATGGAGAAGAAGCTAACCTATTTTGAAAATGCGTATTGTGATTTGGTCTAAATCCTTGATTCATAGAAGTGTTAGAATGAGGATAAGCAAAATTATTTGAACGCGACCTCGAAAATTTTTGGAAATTTGGCCGAAAAAAAGAATTTTGTGGTCGAGGTACAAATGTCGATTGTCTAGGACTAAAGTGTGGTCTAGTCCTCATTGTCGGTTATTATTCACGACTGCATTTTGCTCAGAAGATTCCTGAATTTTGAAAAGTTTCGTGGCTAACGTGAGCCATTCTGTAGGTGTATTGGGGGTTTGGACAGTCATTAAGTGTTTGAATAGGATAGGTAACCTATCTGTAAGTCCTTCTAAAATAAGCTCAGGGGAAAGACAATTGTCTTCCACAATTTAATTTTTCATGGAAATATTTAACTAAATCATCATTTTTCTTTATATAATGTTGTGAAAAATCGGCAAATTTAACTACAATGGGTTGCAAAAATTTTTCAGTAAGAACAGAACAGAGATCATCAAAATTACAGATATTTAAAAAATAATTGATATAATGTGTTAGTGCAGAACCTTTAAGGAATTTCGATATGTTTTTGACTTTCCAATCTTCATTTTTATTATGCTGTTTGCATGTGTCATTAAAATACTGCAGCCATAATTCCATCTTCATTCCATTTTCAGAGTCAAAAGGAATTATGTGTGGGTCACTTATATGGGTATTTTCCATGGGTATATCAGTAGTAGAACTACTTACTACCGTTTCTTTATTTTTATCATTAGGGTTAGGCATTTTCAATCCTGATCTAAGAATCATTCAAATAAAATAAATCTTAACTTACATTTTCTAACACAATAAAATATCTTATATTTGCATAAATTTCTAAACACAATAAAATATCTTATGATTGCATCAATTTCTAAACACAAAATAGCTTAGTTTGTTATACTGACGTCAGTTTTCAAAAATTATCGATAAGAAAAATTTACAAATATTAAACATATATAGCAGATTTTTTAAAAAAAGTTAATGATCAAGTAATTTAAACTGGTACCAGAAAAAACACACTAAAGAAATAATTAAAATTTAAAATTTAAGAAACTTATTACTCAAAATAATATAGTAAGTCCCTTTCAAAACATCAGTCTGGAAATATGTTAAATTTAGATAAAATTGCTTCCGTAGCAGAAATTTTTTCAATAGCGACCCGCACTCGCTATGATATCTCATTTCGATTTAGTAGATATTTTCGATGTCGGAAATGACGTCGCACTTTTCTTTAACTAATAATAACAATAATAACTTGTGTTGTCACTAATGGCGCGCATTCAATTAGCGACAACACAAGACAAGGAAGATCTTTCGAGGGGTTACCATTAAACACTTTTTAAAACGATATAAAACTGACGTAGCTATGTAGATTGACGCACAACACAGATTATGGTAGGTGATATGGGCATAGGACTGGAACTTTTGGAGAACCGATAGTGACTGGGCCAATGGCAGTGTCGATTTCTCTTCTTTGTTATCGACTTCAAGATCCACGCTAAATGCAATTTTACGATTACGGCGTAGATGATCTCCATGGAAGGCGCCATTGAGATTTCCGTAGAAGCCGCCGTTGATGCACCGTCTTGTTCTATCGTTACTCCACCACTCCCCATTCGTCAATTTCGATTTTCGATTTTTATATTTTTTGAATTTATCTGGGTGGAACTCTTATCCTACCGACTCAATATAACGTATCCGTGGTTGTAGTCGTTGAAAATGAAACAGGCCGAGTTATTAATTAATTTCTTTTTATTATCAATAGGAGAGTGGTGGATACGTGCATCTCCGTTTAGGTTACAAGCGAGAGTGCACAGAAAAATCCCTGTATTCTCTCGGATAAGGGAATAACATATTGACACGTGATCAAAGTGAAGGGAATGTTGGGTATTTTTAATAAGTTACGTAGGCGTTTCAGGGAAAACATCTGGTGCCAAAGAGACGCTGTCGGCACGCGAAAGCGATTAAATATTCTTTTAGTAATAAACATGCCAAAATGAGAGATTTAATATACCTTCAGCGCCGGAAAAGAACGAAACTGGAGTTTTAGAAAAGTGATTTTGGAATACATTACGATTTTAAAATATATAATATTAGAATTTGGAATAAAATTAAGTCAGATTATTACATTTATATATATATATATATATATATATATATATATATGTATGTATATATTAATAACACACTTGTCAATAACTGGATGAAAGGATTTCTGAAACGCCATCCTGATTTGACAGAATGACAGAATGCAGTGTTATAAAATTGTTAATTATAATTAAGCATTTATGGAATTGTTTCTCCTTGTTTATTTCCACCCAGGCTTTCAATAAATATATCTAGAATTGCATCCACAGAATAAGTATTTTTAATATACTGAAAAAAAATTAACCTGTGCAAAGTATTCCCATTATGATGTAACTTTGCACCAAAATTTCGAAAAATCTCAATTAACTATTAAATCACCGTGTGATCCATATCTTTCTGTAAAACGTTTCTCTAATAATCCCTCAATGAAAAAAATTAGAAAAGCCTTTCTTTTAAAGAAATGCATGTAAATAATATCGAAATTCTGTCGGAAGTGATGAAAATCGGAAGTCATGATCATCGTTTTACGGCATATTTCGACCAAACAATATATATCTTATACTTTGATAGGATTTAAGTCAATTTCCATCAACTAATATAAAAGGCAGACAGTTAATCATCTTTAACAAATGAAATGGTAAAGAAAAAGTCAAAAAAAAACTCGGACGAAAATTATTTCTTACAGTCAATTTAAGCAAAGAATAAGAAAAAGGAATCATTGGATAAAAAGCAGTGGCCAATTAAATAATGCCAGGGTATTTACAATTGCGGATTTCATTATCCTGTTAAACAATTTACATTTTCTTACAAAATTTTTGTTTACGTTTTGTAGTTACTGAAGGAACAGCTTTTAAATAGAATGGGTTTTGTCGCAATTTGTGGAATGAAATGAAAAAATGAATTTTTTAAGGAATTTTTTTCCTCCATGTTACTTAAAAATTTCAACAAATTTTATTCTTTTCTTTTAATTTTTTCTAATTCAGAAAAATTGCGGTTTTGCTGTGTAGGATAAATGCGTCACTCGGCAACTACACAGAAATTAAAAATTGATTTTAAATGACGAATAAAAAGCGTAGGGAATGTTAAGCTAAGTAATTTTATTGTAATAAGAGTTTGAGGTTTTCAAATAACGAATGAAAAAACTGTAATTAAATGCTTTTGATGATCTTTAGAACAAAAAATAACATGAAAATTTTAAAAAAACTATTGCAAAAAATACGATGGATTAAAAAAGAATTAAAGTAAATCCTGTTGCTAGAAAATGTAAATAATCTTGAATATAATCTATCTCAATACAGTATTCTTTTAAAATCACATTTTTGTCTAAAAGTAATTATATTTTAGTGTTAAGATCTTTTTTCATGATAATCTATATCTGAGGTATAAATTTACCACACTAAATGAAAGGCGCTCTGAGGGATTGAGGTATGAAATCTTAAAATTTATGAGCTAAGTTAAGTTAATAATAGTAAGAACTCACATGGCAAATTTATACTGTAATTCCTTATGATTTCAGATAAAAATACTTTTCTTCCTTCGATCGAACTTTTCCCTTCCCCATCATAGTAAAAGTTTTAGATCTTTACTATCATCAACAGCGAACTCTTCCTAGATTATCCTATGCTGGCTTTCTAACTTTCCACTGCACAGGTATATATGTATGTAACAAATGAAGTTAAAAGCGGAATTTACGGCCTGAACGTCCCAAACTTCAATTTCTCAAAGAAAAAACTACTATTCCGTCGTCAGGGATCATATAATAGAGCAATTAAACACTCTTCTCGGAGAACTGTCTCAGAGGATGTTAGATCCTATAAATCAGATGAAATCAATATTTCAATTGACGATAGCAACTTCATACCAATACCCATCTGTTAGTCTGTTGACCCCAAATAGATTGAAAACGTAAATTCTTTTGATCATATTGTGAAGGTATTATTTATCCATTGCATAAGTTTGATGATAAGTAATTTTGGTGTGGAGCGTGATGTAACCCCAGTAATACAAAGATATTGTACAATGTTGAACAATATTCGAAATATTGTATAATTTTGTAAATATCATATAATATTATATAATATCGAACAATATTGTACAATATCGCGCAGTAGTAACTCGAGACACCGTCCCATTCAAGCAAATTATATGTGAGCCATAACATTTTCGAATAGGCTACAGAAATTGGGAAAGAACCGTCTTCTTCGATAACACTATCAATTTAGGTGCAAGTCATCTCTTTAAGGTTTGTTCGAATTCGTATTTTCAATTAAACTCGAGGCAAGCTTTTGGAAAATACATGAATCTTCCTTGCCCTTCAGTAGATGTTCGTAAGTCAACAGGAATTGCTTCTCTATTTCCGGAATCCTCTTCCCCTTCACATTCAGGCAGTATCTCCGTTATAAAGGGAGAGGCGGGAAAGGTTATCTATCTTGTATTTTCGATCGACTGTTGGTCCACTTTCCGGTGTAAAAGGCTCTTCGTTTAGTGCCTCAGGGCTTTTGAAAAGAGCAGCGTTTGGAGCGGATTTAGCTTAGTAGAAGAAACTGTTTCGCATTACGTCACTTAGGAAGGAGATAAATGACTAAATCTCATATCTTCTGTTAATGATGGCATATTTATTTTTTATATTTCCTTTGTTTAGTTTAAATAAGTAATAAACATTCGTAAGAAAACAATTGATCTCTTTTTTGATAATTTCTGAATATCTTGTTTAGATTAACAAATAGAAGAAAATTCCTAAATGATGATCTCTATATGATCACAAAAAGTACTACAAACACAAAATAAATCAAATAGAAATCAATTTGTGGTATGAAGTAAAATTATTTAGATATTACACGAAATATTTTTGTTAAATAATATGATAGGAAATATGCTTGAGTCACCATAGAAAGAAATCAAGATATGTATTTTCACAACTGAAAATTCTATTTTTTGACACTGCCCTAGATACTGCTTTTATCAGCAACGGTGACTCTCAAACCGAGCGAGGCGATCCCGGGAGGTCCAAAAATTTCCCTTTAACAGCGACGAAGGCCGGTCGGAGGCGGTTGGTTACTTTTGAGGGAAGGGGAGGTTTTGAGATCACTTAGAAGAGAAGCGAGGTAGGGTGGGGGGTCCAATTATCCTTGCCAACCACAGCCCATTTTCTTGCTCCTTACAGGAAGGTTATAGCTGGTGTGGGGTAAATAACCACCCAGATTGGGAGAGTCAAATTCATGTCGATTCCACCCCAAAACTCCTGGTTTTAAAAGGATTAGAAGAAAAAAGTCGCCTCGGGATTAAAGAGTTAAAGACTATGGTGCAAAATATCTTAAATTAGAAATCCAGATGTAAATGGGTACTGGTTACCTAGTAGGTCGAGCCGAAAAAGTCGAAGTATTTTAGATCTTTTTGCGGTAGTGCGGAAAAGTTGCGAACTCCCGTCATTAAAAAGTGTTCAAGACCTAGTAAATGTCAATTGATATTTTCTCTCGTCAGAAAGTTGAGAAAATTGGACTAATTACAAAAACTACTTAAAAATTAATAAAAAGTCACAGATTTCCTTGATGGTTTTGTGGCACTGCTTAAAAGTGTACTATTTATTAACAACAACATCTTTACAAAAGTTCAGAATTATAGGTTAATATCTTCTGCAGCCTCACGCCGCTGGATATTGGAAATTAAAGGCGAATTTTTAAATAAATACACGTTTTACTTACCTCATTATAATGAGA
Organism: Araneus ventricosus; assembly: GCA_013235015.1. NCBI lineage: Eukaryota > Metazoa > Arthropoda > Arachnida > Araneae > Araneidae > Araneus > Araneus ventricosus. The sequence continues at coordinate 45,841 of BGPR01005313.1, forward strand.
ATAGAAACTTGATTCAAACTTTGAAACATACAGAATTACAAACGCTCTATTTTTGTAATATTTTTCGACTCAAATTGTGACATTTGTTTCTAGGGTAGCTCTAATAAATCCATCCCTGTTCAGCGGTCCAACTCTTTTTCTGGAGGAAAAAGTGACGAGTTTCACAATTCGCTCTACTGCTTGCGTGTGTGAAGGAAATTTAATAAAGTCCCTACCGTCCATTGGCACATCGTCCTGTTTCATCTTCAGAAGTTCATGAGAACCGATCTGTCTGAGAACTGTAGCGGTGTGACATAAAAATCTTTCAAGTCAATGAGATATACGTTGTCTGTAGCTCCAAGGTAAACAGCAGGAATAACGAATCTACGAACACAATCTCATTCTGGATTAATTTCAGCATTTATAAATATTTAACAAATTCACTATTGGATGATTTTAGCAACCTTATTTTTCTGGGATGTGACGGCACAGTCGTGAACACTGGAGTGTTTATCGGTGTAATTCACAGGTTTGAATTGAAACGTCATCGACCGATCCAATGGATTACCTGCTTACTTCATTTTAACGAGTTGCCATTACGACACATATTTGAGCGCAAGTCTTCTGGTCCCTCGTCTTATACCGGAGACATTGGATGAAACTTAAGAAAAGATGCGAGAAAAGCGACTCGTTGCTTTTAATAGTATTGAATGTGAATTGCGAGGCATTGATCCCACCAACCTAAGCTATGATCAGAAATACTTATTAGAACTTTGCACAGCCATTAGTTCTGGCTTTGGCTCTTCAGATCTAGTGAATCGTTAACCGGGCACGATGAATTTGGCACTCTGGCCAACACCTGCAACTCGAATAACGAGGTTTTATATAACAACATCAGACACATGAAATCAGTTGATAACCTTGGTCGTAGTCATTTTAAGAGTTTGCACACACTCATGGTTCCGAATTAAGTTTCATCATTCCATAAAGGATGGTGCTAGAACTCGTGGCATTTCATCAGATCATTTCGATACTTGCCTAAGAAGTATCGTGTTATAATTGAACCAGTTATTTCTCGCAACACTTACTTTGAGGCTCCAGAAAACATGCTTTTGGTTATGTTAACTGGTGAGAGATGCCATATTAGAAACCTTGCAGCTTAGCGAACTATCAAGGCAAGGGTAATTTTCCAAATGGTAATTGTGTTCGTAGATTCTTTATTCCTGCTATTAACTTTCGAGCTACAGACTACGTAGATCTCATTGATATGCAAGCTTTATTTGTCATATCGCCTCCTGTTCTCGAACAGATCGGTTCTCATGAACTTCTGAAGATGAAACAGGACGGTGTGCCAATGGACGGCTGGGACTTTATTAAATTTCCTTCACACAAGCAAGCAGTTCTGCGAATTGTGAAACTCCTCACTGTATCTTCCAGAAAAAGAGTTGGACCGCAGAGCAGGGATGCATTTATCAGAGCTACCCTAGTATCCATAAAACAAATGTCACAATTTGAGTCCAAAAAATATTACAAAAAATAGTGCTTTTCTAATTCTGTATGTTTCAGAGTTTGGATCAAGTTTCTATTCTCATTATAATGAGGTAAGTAAAACGTGTATTTATTTAAAGATTCGCCTTTAATTTCCAATATTCAGAGCCGTTGAAGCGGCAGAAGATATCAAACTATAATTCAAAAATTTTGTAAGGGTGTTGTTGTTAATAAATAGTAACTTTTAAGCACTACTTCAAACCGATCAATGACATCTGTGATTTTTTATTAATTTTTGAATTTTAACAATTTTTAGTTCAATTTTCACAAATTTCTGCCCATTGAGGCGACAAAAGATATCAATTCAGAGTTATAAGATTTTACACACTTTTTAATGATGGGAGTTCGCAACTTTTCCGAACAACCGCAAAAAGATCTAAGAAACTTAGAATTTTGCGGCCCTTTGTAATACCCGTTCCCCAAGTCGTAGCACTCAATTCCCACAACTCAAAAGAGAGGCAGCTGGACACCCTTTTATATCTTAGTTTATACGAAATAAAAAAAACTGGAATCAAATGGAAATTAAAGCTCCTCATTATAATATTTAGAGCGATTTCGTTACTTTTATTATAATTATAAAATTATACTTACTAGACTAGCTTGAATCGAGTAGCGTGTCGATTTGTAAGATTCAAAAATTCCTCCTTTCATAAATAATCTTTAATTTCAACTGCGCTATTGCGACTTGTAACTTGACAGGTGTTTAGGAGGGAACACATACCTATTGCTACCAATACGTGATGAGGAAATTCCCGTTACCATATTGTTAAAAATAGTAAACAGTACTCAGATGCCCCGTGTACCTACTTTCCCATCATTACTATAATTATGCAATGAGAAAACAATTTAAATGCAAAGTAATTATGAATAATAGAAGAGTTCCATCGTGAAATTCTCCTTTTGAACTCAGGATGAACAGAATATTTTTAAAATTTTGACATCACAAAAAACCATTTCTATAGTTATAAAAATAATTGAATTTTTAGTAGATTTAATTTGTCTCGCTTGAAGGCTGTAATATCTGTGATATTACAAAGAGTAACTTAGTTGGAAAAATTATTGCAATTATAAGATAAAAGAAGTGATTTTTACTGTAAAAGGAAACTTTATTTCTATTTTCCACTGCTTCAAACAGAAAAACAAATCTTTCAATTCAGTTTGCCATTGTAAATAAATGGAATAAAGGAAAATACAACCCTTGCCATTCTGTTATGAATCCGCGTAAACGTCGTGAAGCTCGATGTCTGGAGGCATGCCCACACCCACCCGCGAATGAAATGAATAGTTTGGTAACTGCAACCGAAAATGACGCTTTTATGTCTTCTTTCGCTGAATTTAAAATGAATTAGAAATTTCGATAACAGAAGGGGAAAAAAGATTTTAAAGGAAATAAATGGTATTCAGAAAATTCGGAGATTCCAAAACACATGTGGCATAGGAAATTAACTGAACAATGAATTTAGAAAGGAAGAAAACTAAAATTGAAGCAAACATAGGAACCAGCTTAAAAAGAAATAATAAAAAATAATGTTTTAAAAAATATGTTTCATGAATTCAAAAATGGGAGTTAAATTTCAGAAGATGATGAGGAAATGGAAGTAAGGTTCTGGAGACTCGCAAAAATGATAGCCGCAAACCCTCCGCCCAAAATGTAGTTTTGAAAGAATATTGTAATTAACTACTCCGTAATGAAAAGTATTAGATTGGCAAAAGCTTTGTTCGTAATTAAATGATATGTTATTTCTAGGTATAATCTTAGATGTATGTTTATTTAAACAAAAAAAATAGTAGTTTATTTTTATTCTTTAACCCTCTCACACCGAGCGAGGCGGTCCCGGGCGGTCTACTACAACTACGCCACGTCACATCCCCGTTCCTAGAGCGGAAATCGCTCCTGATCAGCCTGGAATGGATGTGAGTGGGAATGGAGGGACCTGGGGTGGATCCTTAAGCGACGAAGCGCGGTCTGATGCGGTTGGCTTCGTTTGAGGGGAGGGGAGGTTCTCGTGGGGTAAATGAACACCCAGTTTGGGGGAGTCCAACTCATATAGCTTCCTCCCCAAAACTCCTGGTTTTAAAGGGACTAGACGAAAAAAGTCGCCTCGGGATTAAAGAGTTAATTGAAACTATACATTAACTAGTGCAAATGCACTGTTACGTCGAAAGTATGAAGAGTAAAGTTGAGAACAATTAATTATGGATGTCTTTATTTAAAAATTTTAGATTCTACATGTTGATTAACTATTTCCAATCAAATAATATCCTATTATAATTTTTTATTGAATAATTGGATAGTAAGTATTGATATCATGTTGGGAAAAGCTGATTTTTTTTGACATAACAAACGAAAATTGATTCCAGTAAAATGATTTAGATGTTGTTAATTGTGATCTTATAACGTTGATAAAGAAATTGTTTGAAACTACGAAATGTAAAAATTGCAGGTACTGAAGATAAGTTATACATTAAATATATCAAAGGGGTATTTTTTAAATAAATCCCTTTTCTTGAGTAAATTCCACAGACTAAAATAAAAAAGGAGCATCCAAACCGTTCATGGTTTCAAACTTTTTGTTTAGTAAATAAAAATTTTTAAATTTAAAATTTTTAAAAATTTAAGTGTTTCTGAAAATAATGGTGCAACGACAATCTTATGAGATGTTTTAAGTAAAGAGGTGTTATTTTTACCTTTAAAAATGGATTAAAATATATTTAAGCATTTAAAATATATTTCATAATTATGAATCGCATGGGCTAGAAACAGTATTTTAATGGTATAATACACAGTGGAATAATATAACACTAGGAACAGATAAGCGAAAAAATGTATAGTTACCTTAATTATGTATATTTCGGTATGAATAAAAGAGGAAAGAATCAATTGTCCCTTAGCCCTCCATTAGTTGCAATCATGTATCTCGCGGATATCGAATCTGTTCCATTGTATGATATGTTCATCTGGATTTGATAATTTTTCCTTTATAACTATAATAGTTAGCACTAATGAGAATATAAATGAGAATTCTGTAAGAAAAATTCATTTGGCAATGCATAAAAATAGCTAATGCATGCAGACTTCATGCGTTGCTATTATATATTGCGACTAACGGAGGGATAAATGAATACAAGCAAGAGAGTTTCATGAAATCCATTCAAGAAATACGAGTATTTATCATAAATTAGTTTACGTATAGTATTGCTTTACGAAAACAACACAAAAGTTCTCGACTTTGTACTTCTCATTTCTGTCAGCTTATGTATTCAAATGACAAAAAAAATTATTAGCCTTTTAAGATCAGGATGAGGAAATAATTTTGTATAATCTTTCAGCATGTGTAAAATTTAACATAAATTCCAGAGCATTTTAAATGATAATGTTTAATAAATAAAAAAAGAGATTCATTTCGGAACACTTCTAAATAACTCGATCTAATAGATGTTTGTTATGCGCCCATAAAAATGTTTGAAAACATGGTGGTTGGAAATACTTCGTAACTAATTGTTTTAATTGGATTGTACTTAATGATGAAATATATTTTCTTATAGAAACTTCAATCTGAATGTCTCACGTGGAATGATTTACATTGAAGTGAATCACAATGAATGGGTATATTTTGACGTATATCAGGGGTGGCGAACCTTTATGTATCAACTTGCCATTTTTTCTAAAAAATTATCTAATGAGGTCATAGACGTGCCGTGAAATTATTTTGACTTCGTGATTGTTGGGAAAATAATAATACTAAAAACTATCAACTCAAAACTCTTTATTTGCTACAAAAAATACACTTTGCAATGTCTCAGTTATATGCGTAATTCAAATTAAAGTAACATTAGTGTGACTTCTGTTGTTGCAGATTAGATGACAAGCAACTTATATTAGGGTTATAAGATGTTACTTTTAGCAGAATGCATGCTGAATTGGAGTCATCTGTCAAACGGTTTCTAAGCGAGTCTTTAATGTTATTCATCTCTGAAAACAATGACTCGCAGGCATAGGTAGATGAAAATATGGTTAAAATAGCACGAGCCAGCTTCTTTAAACAGTTAAATGTGTCTGGTAACGAATTCCATATTTCCAAAATTTTGGTATTGGCATTTTTACTTATATTGCTTGTCAATCTTTCTGTTTCATTTAATTCCAACTCTTTCCTTGTTTCAATAAATTTTTGAATCCATTTTGAACTAGACTCGAAATCAATCAGCTGCATTTCAAATTCTTCAATTTCCAACCAATCGAATTGGGACAAATTCAGTTTATCAAATGAAATCACCTCAGGGTACACAATAAACTTGAGTATTACAGAAAATTCTTTGAGCTGAGAAAATCTCGCTGAAAATTCATTGATTGAAGAATAAATTACAGAAATAAATTTTTCAGTGACTGTTTCTTCGCTTGGTTTCTCATGTATATCTAAATCGTTGATATTTTGTTTCAAGTTTTGAAAATACTTGTAGTTTCTTGTAATAATATCATTCCTGAAAACATGCAGTTTAGCGTCAAAAGCGCGAATGAGATGTATCATGAAGATAATTGTTTTATTTGTACCAAGAAGCTTCACGTTTAATTCAGTGAAACGTTGGCATATGTCTGTAAAAAACTTCAATTTTGAAAGCCACATAACATCCAACAACTGTGGGTATTGTTAAATTTTCCCCTCATTTTGCATAAACAGTCTCATTTCTTCTAAGCAATCAACAAATCTTTGAAGTACGTTCCCGCGGCTCAACCAGCGAACATTATTATACATCAGTAAGCCATTATACACCGAGTTGATTTCATCCAACAAAGCATCAAACTTTCACTTATTTAAAGCCTGCGACGAAATGAGGTTGACTATTTTTTTGACTACCGCCATTACATTATCAAGAGATGTTAAACCACTCTTAGCACACAAGGCTTGTTGGTGAATGAAGCTGTGGAATTCAAGAATCGAATATCCTACGTCTCTTTAAAATAAACTTATGAAACCATTTTTTTTGCCCGCCATACTTGGAGCACCATCAGTTGTTACTGAAACAATTTTTTTCAAATCAATTTCTTCCTCAGCAAGCGAATTTTTAACAACCGTGCAAATATGTGTGCCCTTTGTAATTGTTAACAACGATGTTATCGCAATTAATTCTTCCTGAATGACGTTTCCTACGCAATATCGAGCAAAAACAGCTAAACGTGCAGATTTAGTGACGTTAGTGCTTTCGTCAAGACATAGCGATATAAAAGGAGCGAAGTTAATGTCAATTTTTTGTTGATCTGTTACATTTCCGGCCACTTTTAAGATTCTTTCTCGAAAACACTCCCCATAGGCGTCTATAGTAGGATTGGTTTTTATGCCCTCCGCCGCCGCCCCGCGAAGTAGCGTTGGATCACTCGCGTTCTTTCGTAATATTGTGTTTGTTCGTAACTTTGTGATAGGTGACGTGCCCAAAATATTGTGTCACGTGCCATCAATGACACGCGTGCCATTGGTTCGCCATCCCTGACGTATATATTTCTTGATGATGACGTTCGAAAATGCTAATTATAATATTCGATGGACAATTAAAGGGCGTACGAAATTAATTTAAATATGATTGAAAGTTTGTCCTTAAAATTTGGTGACATTATTTTTGATGAATGTAAGGAATGTAGTTTAATACAATTTGTTATTTCAGTAAGTTTTACTGAAATTTGTCCGTAGAATTTGCGTAGACATAATCAACTATTTTTACAGTTGCGGCAATGTTTCACATTGCACGAATATATGTCTGTTAGATGTCATAAGTGGGCTCATTTGAGGTAGACTTGGCAACTAATTGGCAGAATAAAGCACTCTTATTTTTATTAAAAATAAAATTTTTAGGCATGCTTTTTCTGATATTGTCAAAGAAATGTTTAATCATGCTTTTTAACTTTGAATATTTAATTTCATTTTTGTTCGTTTCTTTGTAGTTAAAAAGTTATATTGCTGAAGGTTAAATTGTTTGGGTGGGTTGCTTTGCTCGATCTATCGTTTGGGCCTCGCGGCTGCGGCAAGTAGGGGATGACTATGTATGTATTACCTATATTATTATGTTTTGAAGATTGTATTTTGATTCAATACAATATTTTCGTATTTTTTAAAATTTTTTAATGTTTATACCTTGTATCACTTTTTCTTTCTCCCGCTGACAGTTAAAATGCTCCATACCCTATGGGTGAGTGGGTCGGCGTTGGCGATAAATATATAGATGCGATTTCTTAACACTCTGACTCCTAAGCCGGCCGTACCCGGCCATGCAACTTCTATACTACTGGGAAGATTTCAGTCGGTTGCTGTTTCGAAAGGGGAGAAGGCAGTTGGACGAGTTGTCATTAAAAGAACCCTTAGGGGAGAGATAAGAGAAGAAAGGCCAGCTATTCATATCTCCCACTACCCGTAGGGAGGAGAAAAGGGGAAACGGGGCGGACGAATCCATTCCACAGATCAATTTGTAAAGAAGCCTCCGTATACTACTGTACTCAGATTTTGAGAACTCTTAGTAGTCAGAGAGTTGAATAGTATCCGAAAGGTCTTTTGGAACCTTTTCATTTGCCATAATCGATTGCCTTTCAGTTGATGCTTCCGCAGTGTTCAGTACTCAGATTTTGAAAAAAATATTACTATCTTTACAATGATTTGACATCAGATGACGGTAGGCATATCTTTGAACAGTAAACCCTTTTGATCTGAAACGAAGTTGCACTTCTACTGCTTAGTTAACCCTTTCTAAGGCCACGGCAAGCATACTTGCAGCCAAATTCATGAATTTTTAAATGTCATTTTTAAGGTTATCGTTACTTCTTGCCAAATATTTCGATGAAGCAGAAGTCTAAATGTTCCAATTTCCTATGCCAAACCATAGCGAAGTGTCTTGATTTGGTAATTCATCATTAATTAATAAAATTAATTAACAATAAATTAATGCCATCCCATAATCTAAATAAATTTCTTTTCTTAAATTAATCTCACTCCCATTGTTATTTTATTATAACACCACTAAAAAAAATTGGCATATTAATGGGTTAACGGGTAGTTTTGAAGTATTTAGATGCCAATGCTCTAAAGACGCCATCGATGGATAGGTCTTTCATATTTTGGGAACATAACTGAAATCAAACTATAAAGCACATTTAATGTATAGAATTACTTTTCTTTCTTTCTTTATATTTCACCAGTTGAAACTATCCAAAAGTGTGCAAGACGCTTCAAAGGTGTCAGTAGGGTTAGCATAGAATGAATCATTCATTCCGACAGTTCAAGCAATGTGCCAAACTGAAATTTTTAAAGGTGGCGAAAGTATAAAAAATTTTAAAGACACCAAAATCGTAAAACAGCGGTTACTCAAAAGTATCAAATAGTCATACAGTTTCTATGTGTTTTTCTGTACTAAATCAAAGCTTCTTCCACATCTAGATTTCAGGTATTATACCATTTTACAAAAGGAATTTCTAATAATTATTTTTTAAAAGATCCTTTCTTTTTAAAAATTCCAGACGCGCATTCTGATGCAAAAAAGCGGTTTTTTTAATTAAATGAAATGTATTGCATTGTCAATATTTTTTGTTATATATTTTTATATTTATATTTGACCATTTTTCTGGTATTTGCCATTGATAAGAGACTCTCATTCCCACTCACATCCATCCCAAACTGATGAGGAGCGATCTACGCTCTAGTAAAGGGGATGTGACGTGGCATAGTAGTAAATTTTTAAATCATGGTGAAATGATGAAAGAAAACAAGAAAATAACGTTACTTATAGGTTAAACAGTTAACAGAAAATTAGTGTATTTCCAAATTCACCAATAAATATACAATTTTTTTGAAAACTTAATAAAACATTTAACTTTACACCAAAGGATTTCTTTGGAAATTATTGATGCTAAAAATAAATTTGGTTAGAACGAAACATAAAACCTTATTATCTTATATAGTTATTCTTCGTTAAAATAAGATTTCTTTGCTAAAAGCACTTTCAAGAAACATTTCCAGACTTTACACAGAAACTCAAAATTGTAGCACAGGTGTGGAGTATTCTTCGGTTAAGTCATTTGGAAAATCAGCTTCGAAAGATTTAAACCGATGAATACATAAAAGTTCGATACCACTGAAACAGAACCAACCTGCAAGAATACCTGCACATTTTAAAATGCATTGGTTTCGCCAGAATGGTTGTGTAACCGATTGCTTATGCATGCAGACAGGGTTATGCTTTGATAGGAGCTGCAGGAATATCTTTTCAGTAAAAACCGAGACAGTCTTCTGCTTTGAATGCTTTACAAGAATTTTGCCTCCGGTTTCACGTTCTTCTGCTGTTTCGTATTCTAATAAAGGAATAAATCAGAATGCGACGGAAGAGTTTAGAAAAAATTTATATCCTTATCATTTATTTTGCCTGCTTTTTTCTCTTCCAAACAAAAGGTGTGTAACATTAAAATTTTTATTTCAAGAAGGCTGAAGCAATGAATGTCGTTTCAAAGTAAAAATAACATTTCTTTTTCTACCTTTTTTCTCTTTTTGCTATAAACGTGCTTTTTTCATTCCGCTAGACGTATCTTTTTCAATCATTTAAAAATTCACGATTCAATAAAGTATTATTTCTCACTTCTGTAAAAAGCATAGGATGAGAATGCATTCAAAGAAAAGTCATTGTTCTTTGTGATAAAATTTGTTTCTTTTACTGTTTACTTGATGTTTGCTAGAGTTGAATAGTAAATCCGAAAAAAATATCGAACGAATGTAGTTTTAAAATTTATTTCCTTATTCTCTGAGTAAAAAATGTATCAATGTAATTTCTCTGCAAACACATGATTATTTTTTTAAAATTATTTTAACGTATACAGGCCTTTTTACTCTTATACCCGCTGTGTTTCTTTTGGGTATATGAAGTGAGTTTTCATTTTTTACAAAAGCATAAAAGGTTTTTTTTCAGGAAACTAGATAACATATTTATCAAATAACATGGAAATAAAAAGATATCTGATTAATTATTTGAGTAAAATTCTATTTATTACAATTTCAGCAAATGTCAATACAATTAATATTAAGATACTTGCATATTTCTAACGAACATATATAATTTTAACGTTAAAAATCAACCATATTAATTAAATACCACTGTTTCAGAACTAATAAAACACTTTAAAATATTTAATAAATAAGAAGAATTTAAGAATAATATAAAAATTAAATTTTTTACGTAAGAACTAGAAGTATATTCTCAAAGAAAATGTAAGTAAAAGAATAAATATCTCTTAAAAACAATGAAAAAATATTCTTAATTTTAGCGCAGCAGTTGAAAAATGATCAATTGAATCCTTATTTGAATTTGTGAACATTATCCCACATTTTTCAGAGAAGTTTTTTAAGAAAGTTTATACGTATAGTATATTACGTATCTTTATATATTATAAAAAGTATATTACGTATCTTTGCGTCAAAAGTAATGAAAAATTTAATTTCAAATCCCGAAAGAAATTTCATGTTACACATTTGGATCAAATCTTTTGAAGACAATGAATTGCTAATTTTTATTTTTTCAGCACACATTGTAAACAGAGTGTTATCGATTTTCTTCATTTTTAAACATAATTAAAACTTCTGTTACATGATCAAGAATGTTGGAACAAATAAGAATGAAGCAAAAAATAATGTCATTTTTATATTAATTTAAATTTAAATTTTATATTATTTTAAAATATGTCATTTTTAAACATAATTAAAACTTCCGTTACATGATCAAGAATGTTGGAACAAATAAGAATGAAACAAAAAATAATGATCAACCTTCCGAAGCAAATAAAACTAAAATGAAAAAAGGGAAGAAACCTATACTATTGATCTCTTTTATCTTCAATCAAAAATAAAAGTGAGAAAATAATATTTTTTTATAAAAAAACTGTGGCCAATTAAATGATCATGGTATATAAAGAAAAAGAAGTGCAAATTGCATTCCCCAACTCTGAAAGTGGAATATTTTTTTAAAAAATTGAATGGTCTTTTGCAGCCCCTTGAAAGAACAGCTCTACATCAGTGTGCAAAATTATTTTTTTCTGAAGTATTATCTGGTAACATTGTGCTCAATTACATCAATAACATATTCCCTGAAAGAGGCTTTAACTTCTTTTAGTTTTAGTCTTTAGAAAGTTTAACTTCTTTTCTTCCCTCTGAATTTTGAAATATTAATTCTCCAGTTTATTTTATATTTGAAAAAGTTACTGAACAAGCGAGAAAGAAACAATTGATTTTTAGTGAAGAGAAAAAAAACACTAAAGATGGCTTGCAGACTGAACTGTTTTGTTTTAACAAGGGATTGATTGTTTTAAGTGTTTATTTTAAAATATTGAAGAAGAAACTTCTTATGATTTTTATGAAAAAAAGTAGAACTAATGTTTTGCAAAAGGAAAAAAGAGTACCAATACATGTCTTATTTTTAAGAAACGTGACTGATTTAAAGCATGATTAATCTTAGAAACATATTCTTTTCATTTCATATTTTTGTACAAATATCTTTTTTTCTTCTCGTCAAAATTCCTCATCACAAATATATTCTGCCTTTTTGCTCAATATTTGTGCGGTTTATTGGTTCACGCATGAAATGAAAAAAAAAAAAATATCTGAGGTTGTGTTATATAGTATTAAAATTTATCAACAACGTTCGTTTATTAAACGCTTGAACTAAGTTCGAAATGTTTCATGTTTGTATGTATGTAGGGTTGGAATTTTGTGATCAATTTTTCACTCACTTCTTAATGTACTAGAGTTCTGAAATTTTGTATATTTAGTGGGTCTTGATGACAATGCAATATTTTAATAATTTAAGAGCTCTCAATTATCAATTTTTTTTAAAAAAATGCACAAAATTACGTTCTCACTCGGTAGGTTTCAGTGGCGCCATCTATAGTATTTTTGAGAACAATTGGTAAAAGGTTTTTTAAAAATTTTTAGACATCTTTTGTTTCCATATTGATGAAACATACACGTTTTTAGTAAAAGTGAATTATAAAACTAAGAATTCCAATGCCATTTCATTGAAAATTTCACTGACTTTCAAAATATAGGCATTTTTTTAGCAAAATTTTAGAGAAAATTTGCACTTTTCCAAACTACGTGAACAAACCTGAATTTTTAAAAAGAAATCAACGCTTTTTTCTCACTAAAAATCATTAAAATAAATGAATATGGACAGAGAGCTTAGATTTTAGCTCACAACATAATTAGAAATAAAAAAAAAAGCATTTTGGCCAAATTTCATTTGAATATCTTAAAAACATTTTCCAAAATGATATTTGCCGCGAAGAAAATATCGAAAACACAATTTCTCAGAAAACACGTTTAAAGATTTTCATACAGTACAAAAAATTTTGTATTCACTTTAGAATCTTTAAACTCGCCATATTTATAAGTGAAACCTTCTTTTACTTGATTTTAAACGATTTTTCTATTCTTTTAGCTTTTTGGAATTTTTCTGAATGACTTTGTGTAGTAGGTAGTGACTGACGTCTCGATATCTGAATCAGCTTTTTATCTATTACCGCGTAATTTTTTAGCATCAATGGATAAATTTATATTTCAAAATAGTTTATAAGGGGTAACAAATTAAAATTAATGGAATTACATTATAAAACTGTAATATGAGAGCCTAAAAATAATTTTTACTGATGTGTTATAATTTTTTAGAAAAAAGTGTTGACAAAAACCAAAAAACAATAAAAATAACTAAAGGAAGCTTGAAATCTATATTTTTAGACAATATATTGCTTGAGAATTGAAAAATATTTGTCCAAATTAATTGTTTGTATTTTTAAGACTCATTAAATTGCCATTTCCGGTATCAGAATCGTCACTTCCGGTTTATTATTTATGCTTTTACTTTACTTGTAATTATAGTATAAACAAAAATAAAATATTTTTCGATACCTGAAAGCATGGCCTATAAAATGAACAAATAAAACAAATTTCGAAAATTTTCAACAGAACGGGGAATTTAGGGTAGTCACATACCTTAAGCAAAATCACCTATCTCAGGTTTTGAAATTTTACAAGAGGAAGAAAAAAATACTGAATTTTTCGTACCCATAACGAAAATCACGGACTTTTTTACCATAGCGCTACACATGTACTGTCGCATTATCATACCAAGAGTGAAACAAATTCGCCATATTTGGCATTTTTTTTACAATCTCTTGAGAAAAAAACTCCTTGTGCACCAACAAGTACAACACAAGGCTTAAAGAAGTAAATAAAAGACTAAAAATGGGTTGAAGGAAGCTTTAATTTAAATTATACAAATGCTAATTCCAAACAGAAAAGGGTAAAGAATAAAAAAGAAACAAGTATACAATAAATTGGTCACATCCATACGAACAAAAGAATGGTATTAAGCATTGAAGTGAATAAACAAGGAGAATATCGAAACATATTAAAATGAAAAAAAAAAATGTTTAGATGCAAAATAACTGGTCACATAAAAATAAAAAAAAATGGATAATTTTATTATTTTTATGTGACACACAAAATAAACAGAAAAAGAATCACAAATTAAACAGAAAAGGAGTAAAAGCTGTACAAGGTGGGAGAAAAAGAAAAAAGGATAAAGCATCCAAAAATCATATAAAAGCACACAAATACACAAAATACCATACAACATATAAGACACACAAATTTCGTACAGGAAAAGGGTTATTATATTAACATATTCGGTATTGACTTCTAAACATTTGGCATTTTCTTCCTGTTCTATCTACCAATCTTGTCTCAACTTTTGAAGAAAGCACCTCTAATAATTACTTAACATATTTTAGTTTTATTTTACGCCAAAATATACCAACCCATTGTTCAGATATAATTTGTTCTAAAATTACATACTTTATTTAATTACAGTTTCAAGAAACCCACTGTAAAATCGTGGAGACTGTGAATTCTAATTAAATTTAACTTAATTTTTTTCTTTTATTATCTTAAAACATATAAACTAGAAAAAACATACTAATAAAATCTAACAAAATATGTGAGGTATACTTCATATTTTAATAAAGGAATAGATCCTTCATATTTCATATTTTTCAAACCCTAAGAAGACCAAGGTGCGTGACAATATTATTGTGACAATTCACAATTTTACGAATAATGAACATCATCGTGAAAATTCAATATTAAATATGTTTACTATTAAAACTAGTAAAATAATGTTGTATAAATGCGAAGAACACTTCTTTCTATTGAACACCCATAAAGCATCATTTCGCACTTTCATTTACATTCTAAATTGTCACGCAGTTCACGTTATTTAGCAAGCACAAAAGCTAGCAATTAAGTCCAGCTGTTTATGGTAGTTTGATTATCTGATTATTGCCGAGGTTACTCAATATCTAATAAAACTAATACAGTCTTTTATTTACTATTGTATGTGTTATCTTTGATGATTTATAAAGACCATTACATCTATTCTGTATAAAGTGGGTATATGCCATCTACTTCTCTAACAAGTAACTTTCAAAATTATTAACTTTTAGCTAATACTTATTTTCACTTTTATGGAGTTACCCAAGGATATATAAATCAATTTGATTATTAAATTTAGAAAAATATGCAATTCTGAATAATCATTACCATTAAATATAGTATTGCATATTTTTCCGAAACGATTAGTCTGGGTGGTTCAAATTGTATATAATTTTATTACCTATACAGTTTAAAGTACTATATCTTGCAGAAACACATAGAAGCTGATCTTTTCATTTCTCGTAAGACACTAGATTTGATTTCCCCAGCGTTATATTTAAAATGCATAATTCGTAGTATGTGTCACCATTTTCAAAATTTTCCTTTTCTAAAATAATTTGTATCTGAATGTTTCATCAACTTCGCATTTATTGGTTTCATTTTGTTACGAGTTAGTAACTTACACTCAGAATTTAGTGATTTTTCTCACTTGCATACGACATATTATGCTATTTGGTATTTGGAAGCCAAATTTTAAGACTAATTCTCTATCTGGAATATCCATTGAATACACTTCACTTAGAATATACTTTAACGGTCATTATGACCGATATTCCTATCAGAGGGTGTTCGTAAAACCATGAATATTTTTTTCAAACACCAAAAAATTCTTCACAAGTAAAACTATCTGTCTAACCACAAAATAGTACTTATAAAATTATGAAATAAGTCCAGGCATTTAAGTATGCTGATGTATGACGAAGAATTTTTAGGAAATGAAATCTATATGCATTTTACTCAAATTATATTTTAAGTGAAAATTTTTTAGCATTCTTATAAAAGAAATTGCTCTAAGGAAATATACGCACATGATGCAATTAATTTTTCTGTTCTACGACTCCAAATTTTCTAAAAACCTTCAAGTTATAAAATCTTTTAAAACTTAGAGGTAAACCATTGTTTGAAAGCATGAGATTTTCTACAGATTTCTCTCTAAAATTAAATTTAATTCCTTCTAATTATTAAAATAATCAGTTTATAAAATCACACATAACGCCTACTGCACTTTAGTATTTCATATAATATTGTAACTTCTTTTGTATGCTCCTTATTTGCACTGCAAATCAATAGTTGGAATATTTAATCCTTAATCTGCAATAAGTAATTAATATATTTTAAGTCATTAATCTTTGATAGCAGGAAAATTTAAATTTTGTCCATAGCTTATCATTCCAGTGATTTCCCTTCGTTTAGATAAGTCAAAATTGGTTGAATGGCGATAGAAAGTATTAAAAGCGATAACTTTACAAATATTCAACGCAATCTATTACTCTTGGCATGCGTTTATTAGTCCTTCTTAAAGGCATTCAAGCTAAATGAACTACCATTGTACTTATCAATTGAAATTTTATAATGTAACGGAAGTAATTTTCTGCCAGATGGCGCTGCATCCTTCCCTCTACGCAGATGACACTCGGATAGTGTGTGAGAAATAAGACGCTCCAAGAAGACCGGTATTGTAATATCAATAAAATGTTTTATTTTCTTTTCTTTATTAAACGTAAATTTCTGTAAATAATCTTTTAGTCATCATTAAATAATTACTTATCAACTTTCATGGAGCCCTCTTCATTTCGTCCCGAAATATATTTTTCTGTGTATTAAGTAATGGCTCGCTTAGTAAACCGTACTAGTGTAGCAGAGGCGTTATAATAATTCGTTCCGATTCGATGTCTCCTTCTGAGAAAAATATTGTCGCGACTATTCAAATTATTGCAAAGTATGGTTTAAAAATAAAATTTATTCAGTAGCTTGAAGGAACTCTTAACATAAGAGAACAGGGAACTTGTGGGACTAGGCATTTATACGCTCACAGAATATTCGTCAATAATTCAGCTACAAATTTAAAGAAAGATCTATAATTGCATAGGACATAAACAATCAGTCATCAACAATTTGAGTTATGCTAAAAGCGCGCGGGCTGAACTACCGCGACCGGGATTCGAAACAAGGAGAAATACATTTACACTCCAGCGTTCTTCTAACTGAGCTACGGGACCCGCCATCTTGGTTGTTTTTCGCGGCAATATAATTCTAAGAGCATGACTTGGTAGTGACAATTATGATTATAATTTCTCATTCAAGAGTTCCCAATAATGAATTGAGAAAGACAGAAAATTGTACAAATGCTACTATTTCAAAACAATAAAAAAACGTAACAAAATTTGTCTTAAAAATTAAAGAAAAGCAGTCATGTTTGATGCAGCAAAAAAAAATTAAATATTGAAAAAAGTGACTTATTTCGGCAATATAACTACTGTAAAATGCAGAGGAATTATTTTTTGTAGCAAAAACTCAGATTGAAATTTGGTTTGGGAATGTTTAGACTCAGCTTTAGGCACGCGCGATCTCTGAGATGGCATGGGCATATTTTGCGTTCCTCCTTGAAATCGATTGGCAGGGGTTTCGGACCCTTTAAACTACTTTCATAAACCTTCAAGGAACCTTCAAATGTATCTATTAGGTGTTCATCGGCAAGCCATCATCGAACCCTGCCCTTATAACCGGGTCTACGTTGAATGACTGGCCGCCACGACTCCAACGGGCACTGTGGTCCCCGCATAATAGCTCCCACTACGAGCGGCTCATGCGACGACCCTCGATTTACAGTAACACGACCCGCCATCTGAGATGATGGTGGTGTGGATCCTAAGAGCCTTACCACCATTGCTGTACCCAGAGGAGAACCCGCTTTCTTATCTGGAGTGGGCTGACGTGCGTTAAAAAAAACTTTAAGGCGTGGGTTATAACGAAGTTTCGGATTCGGTCAATGATTTCCTAGGGCCCCAAGACATAATTTCCGTAATATATTTTCAAAGCCTTAAGGTATCGAAATATCAGAATATTTTTATTTTGAACGTACGTTTACTTTACTCACTTCATGTTTTTATCATGTAAAATTTATTATTGAATATTGCTTCGGTTGATGCCACATCAGAAAGATTAGTTTCAGTTATGGGAAGACTTTGGTGTCCTACGTTTCGAAAATAACGCACGTGGTTCTCTTGTCTTCGATTCATGATGGCACTTTGGTGTCCTACGTTTCGAAAATAAAGCACGTGGTTCTCGTGTCTTCGATTCATGATGGCTTTTTGCAATGATTTCCCCAATTTTTTCCTTAAGCTTCCCCACGAAGATCAATGATTACTTATAGAAAGCTAAAATTGAAATTATTGGGTATTGACAATATTAAGTAGGAGACATTTTACCTTCGCCCGAACTCGCCCCTGCGAATTTTGCACCCGACGGAGGGTTAAACAGAGAAGCAAACCGTCTACTTCAGCTATACATTGGGGAATAATAAAATTAAAAAAATCCATTTTCGTTCTTTTATGAATCTCATACAAACAAGCTTAATGAGTGACCGCAAGGAAAATGCATCAAAATATAGATTGCAACCCACCCTTGCTAATGGAATGAAATTATAGGTTAGCCAGCAAAATAGAGTTTTATATTCTCCTTTTGCCGAATTCAGAATGGTTTCTTGATTTCAATAACAAGGGCGGAAAAGAGAAATTTTTAAGGAAAAGAATTTATTCAAAGAAATCAAAGATGGCATAAGCGCGTGTGATGCAGGAAATTACTTGAATAATACATTTAGAAAGGAGGAAAATTAAAAAGGATGAAGACAGAGAATGCACTTTAAAATGTCAAACAGAAAGAAAAAAAAACTAAAAAAAAAATTGTGGAGAACAGTATTTAAATTAGCCTTCTAACTATAAATTATGATCATAATATGATGAAGGAAATATAAATAAGAAAATTAGAAATTCACATTTAACCCTCTCACACACAGCGAGACGGTCCCGGTCGGCCTAAAAATTTACCCTTAACAGCGGCGAAGGCCCATCTGAGACGGTCGACTTCTTCTCAGGCGAGGTGAGGTTCTGAGATTGCTTCGGAGATAAGCGCGGTATGTGGTCGATTTATCCTCGCCAAATGCAGTTCATTTCCGTGCACCTCAAGGGAAGATTATTGCAGGGGGTGGGGTAAATGACCACCCATGTTGGGGGAGTCCAATTCATGTCGTATCGTCCCAAAAAGGCCCGGTTACAAAGAGGCTACAAGGAAAAAGTCGTCCCGTGATTAAAGAGTTAAATAAGGAAGATTATAGTAACTAACTGTTCTAGAATGGTTGTAACGTGACTAGCAATTGTTTGTCCACAAGTAAAAGAGGAAGTAGTTTTAAATATAATCATTGGAATAATTGGAATCATCCTTCTTTTGCTGAATTTAGAATAAGTTCGTAATTTCGATATCAATGTTGGAAAAAGCGATTCTGAAGGAAATAGAAGCTTTTATGAAAGTTCTGAGATAGCAAAATCACTTGAGCCATAGGAAAGTCCTTAAACAATGTAACTAAAGCGGAAGAAGAGAGTAAAAGCACCCTAAATGAAATATTGAAGATACTTTCGCAAAAAAAGCACGTCCAATAAAATGTCAAAGAGTGAATTAACAACCAGAGGATGGTTAGAAAATTAAATGTATGGCAAACAGTAATTACATTTCAAAACAAAAATTCTCACGATAGAGAATATTATCTTTAACTGTTCAGCAATGCAAATTATGCGATTAGCTAATGTTCCATTCGCGAGCTGGTAGAAATGAATATAATTAGCACAATGAATTTTGAAATCCATTACTAAATGATTATTCTGCTATTTGTTAAGAAGATAATTTTTCATATAGAGTATTCATAATTGTCTCTTCACAAAATGTGATTTTCCTTCTTTCATAGTGAATATATCTACCGTGAGATTGATTAATTTATCGTTAAGCTTAATATATGAAAAGAAGCACATTTTAGAAAACCGAACTAGTACTATGAATTTAATTCCTAGGCAGTAATGCAATTTCGATAAATGTTACTAATTTAAATGTAACAATAGAAAGAAGTGTGACAGTATTTAGGGATATCGGTACTATTTATTTAGCTCTTGTATTAGATTACTCGCATTACATAAATGTAATAAGCTGATTGAGAAGACGTTATAGGTGTATAAAGATAAATGAATGTTTTAAGTTTTCTCGTTCGTAATTATTTCTCTATTGTTTTCTGTGGTATTAAATGATAAACGTGGAAATATGTAAGAGTATATATAAGTAAGGAAATATAAAAGAAAGTACAATTACAAATATTCATTAGCATCTAATTTCAATTAAAAACATTCAGAAAAGCATTTTCTCATTTAAAATGCAATGTTTTAACTCAATATGACATTTTCATTTCAATTAAATGTATGGGATCCGTATAAATCCATAACACGGAATACAATTATTGCCAAAAAAGATTTTACTCTAATATAGGAGTTATTAAAACGCGGTGTCCCGCTGGAATACACTGAGTATTAAAAAATAGAATTATTACAATACGATAATAGTTCATAATCATTGATTTCCTTTTTATTTAAAAGAGAAATTTGTTAGACATAAATAATTAATGCTACCTCGCTTACTTATACAAAAATATTAATACCTTTCGGAATTGCATGTTAAAATAGCTATATATAATATATGCAAAATGTTGTTCCACTTCTGCCGTGTAACAAGAAATCCTTATACCTCCAACTTATATCCAGAAAACCTACACTTTGTTTTTCATTCGTAAAACGGATTACGAGTGTATTCAGTAGTGCTGTATAATTTGATATAATATTAATTCTGAGAACAACGAAATAATGTCAAAATGCAAGATTTAGATATCAAAGAAAATAGAAATGAAAGTAAAATACACAAAGTCATTTCTTATATGAACTATATGAGTAGAATTTTTGAAAATTTAATTTTCTTAGATGAATTATCTACAATATTAAGCAACAGAATGATAAAGGCATCGTCGAAGCTTTTTTAGAAATGGATAGTTTTTTAATATATATTTTTATGCTGTGATGTCAGTAGTTTGTATCAAACTTATTTTTTATTTCTTCAATTTAGATCAAGAAATAATTTCCATATTAATTGAAATCCTAACAGAAATAGCATATACCATTTAAGTCACACAATATCCAACGCGCTTAAATTCGATAAACTACGAAAATTATACATTTAATAATATTTCTTTCAAAACCTATAGCAATAGTAAAAATTTAACAATATGGAAATATTTCAATTTAGTTACAAATATTCTATTTGCCTTTCTTTCGTTATTCTGCACAAATCTCTAAGGTAATCCAGTTCTCTCCGGTGTCGTTGGAGCAAGTTATTTTTATGTTCTTAAAAGTGTATGCGGTGTGTCTCTATAGGGAATAGAAATCTAAATATAATATGCACAGTAAATACATACTTTTGTATACATACTATGCATCTTGATGCATGCTATATTCAGAAATATCATGGTATGAAATGTTTCAGAATAGATTTTAACAGAAAAGATTAGACATTAAAACTGACTTTATGTTTAAAATATTTTAAATTTTTCCTTATTTAAATTTTTTGATATATCTCCTTAAAATTAGTGTCTTAAATTTTCTAAACCATATAATATAAATAAAGTCAACTAGAATATATTAAATAAAAAATAGCTTTTGAAATTTCATGTTTTTTATCTTTACAGTTACATTTAAAACTATTTTTAAAGCTAACAAAAGGCGGCTTCATTTTATTTCAAAGCAAACTCTTGTTTACCATTGAAATAGGTAGTTTATTGACGCATTAAAATAAACTTTGCAATTTCGTACCCAGAAATGAATATAACCAATGCATTTCCCATTTTTTTCTAAGAACTCTTATTATCATGACAGACGTATATAAGTTGATCCATTTCATTGAACATTTATTATGAAAGATCTTTAATTTATTTTCTAATATATAATTGATTGAAACTATTGTATAAAGAACAAATGGTTGTCAAACTTTATTCTTTTCTACAACGACATTCTAATCCTTCAACAGAAGAATTATTTTAACGTATTCTATCCACATTTACAGAACAAAAAATGGTTGATTTAGATAGACTGGTGTCTAAAAGCTAAGCACAATTCGTATAATGCGAAATATTTGGAGTTAGTATGAATACAACAGATCAAAATCAGTTATGGAGAGTTGTGGGACATACAGTAGTCGGAATCCACATTTTTCAGTGAAAATTTCACGAGGGCATTTAGGATGCTGACCAGAAAAATATGGATGGGAAAAACGATTTGGGTTCACCTCGTTTCAGAGAAAGTTGATAATGGTTAGTAGCTAACTTTCATCAATGATTGTGTTTGCTAATAGCAATACTTACAAGCATTTTCATAAAAACAACATGCATTTTCTGGAAGAAAAAAATGTTTTCTTCAAAAAATCCTAACATTTTCAGCATGGGTTTTGGTTATAATATGCAGAGTTCCCAATCAAATTTTAATACATTTACAAAATACGTGACAATATGTTAGCGAGTCATTGTTTTAAAATTTGAAATAATCACCTGGAATATTTGATGGCATATGAGTATTAGTAGCAAATAGTTTTTCTGCGCATGTGCGAGAGATATGAATTTCTCTTTCATAATTTGAATGGAGATATATAGAGCAGCTTATATAAATATTGCAGTTGATTACCGTTCAGATTCAGAAAGATATAGGCACTGCAAGAACTGAATTGCCTTTGTCCTCTAAGAGAAAGAAAATGTTGAGGATCTTTCACAAATTGATAATTTTTAGACTTGAATCATCGAATAGTAATCCCCGAACTGCAATTCAGATTATGTATTTAATTTATAAGTATGTATGAGTGTTCAGAATATTCAAATTTTATACTTTTCGATACGTCTCTTCAATGCACCAATAATAACAATAAAAAAGTGATGTTATTTCTTTTTCATATAAAATTATATAAAAAAGATATGAATCTAGGCCAAGGTTTTTTTACACCATCAATCAAAAGCATGTAAAAGTAATTTCACATTTGTATAAAATGTAGAGAGGTATTAAAAAATTTTGGAATCTTAAGAAGTGTCTATTGCATTCCCCTTCTATTCAATTTCCATTTTTTTTCAGAATTTTTTAACCGTATTTGCACTTCCTTGATAGAAAGGTTTATGTATGCAGCGCTGGATGTAAGTAACTCTTTTTTCGGACTATTGTTTAGCAGCATCGTGCTCAATTGCATGACTAAACCATTCTTTGAAAGAACCAAACTTCTTAAGGAGTTTTTTGTTGTATGGGGCGGCAAAAATAATGCTTGGGACTTATTTCATTCATTTAATTTTTTTCAACATATAAAGAGTTTCTTTTAAAGTATAAAACATAAGTCACTGATTAGATAACTAGAAAGTAAAAATTCATTTTTAAGGACTGGGAAAAAATAGAAGTATAGAAAAACAAAACAGCTTTGTTTCAATAAATATTTGTATAGAAATGAATATATATAAGTATAACAATGAAAAACTGTATATAAAAAAATAAGTATCAGTATAAATATATATATATAAGTATAAAAATGATGGATTGTTTTAGCATTTATGCCTTATTCCAATATAAAAGAATAAGTAACCATTTGATGAATTATTGTATAAATCTATTTTCTTTCGAGGTAACTAAATTTTTAAAATACATTTCATATTTAATAGAAAATACATTAATTAAAATGCGTTTAATACATACAAGCATATTTCCAAAATATGTCGGAATGAACATTTCCGTGAAATACTTTTTAAATGAAAAATAATTGCACTGATCTCGTAGAAAAATTATTATAACAAAATATTTAAATCTCACAGCGTCAGAGCTATCATTAATTTTAAAAAAATAAGCATAAAAGCGTCGAAAAATGCATAATAAAGCATGTAAAAATTTAATTCAATTGTTGCGCTTGAAACTGCCTTTGTATGGTATATGTATTGGCCGTGTGTATTGACTTATAATTTAAATATTTGCCATGTGCAAACATTTAAACTTTAAGAGCAGGTTAAAACGATAAATTTTGATTTAAAGCAAAAGTTGTAAGATTGTTTTCTTCATTTGCCACTTGGTTTAATAAATAAATGTTGGGTAATAAATTGAGAAAATATCGTTCTAAGTCAATGGAATTTAAATTCCAATGAAATTGCATTAATAAAAAAATTCCTTCAAATTTCATGCATATTAAAGAATTTTCTTCTAAAAGGGACGTAAAACTTTTCTAGTCCTGTGCATCATCAGTTCTGAGTAAAATTCTTCGTCTTCTGATAAGGAATTACTAGTTCTTAATTCCTTAAACATTTTTATGAATAAGAGAACTTTCGGGCACAAATAAAACATATTTTATAGGCTTACTATGAATATCATATCTCTAAGTGTTACGCTCTTTATTTCTCCACAGAAGTGAAGCATTTTAGTCATTATATAGGCTAAGCGATGAAAAAAAATATGCAATCTGGCTGCTTTCCAAGTATCGTCTTTGTTGAGTTTTAATTGATTCCGGCCATTTCTTCTGAAGGAACGAGATTTGCGTAAAAAAGCTTATGTTAATAGTAAACATGTGTTGTTTTCGTTACTTCATTCAGAATAATAATTTCTGAGAGAATCTTTCAATGGTATTTCCTTTATTACATATATTTTATAGATTTCTTCTTTCTAATAGAATACTATTTTATAAAATAAAATCTTGTAAAATGTCCCGTGTAAACATAGACTTTTCTGAGATTTCGCAAGCGCTTTAAATTCAATTTAATGTAATCTTAATGTGAAAAACGATTTCAAATTTAATTTTCTAAAAACTTTTCTTTCACCAAAGCTATATATAAAAAGTA
Source organism: Araneus ventricosus (assembly GCA_013235015.1). Lineage (NCBI taxonomy): Eukaryota > Metazoa > Arthropoda > Arachnida > Araneae > Araneidae > Araneus > Araneus ventricosus. Next base: position 70,585 of record BGPR01005313.1, read on the forward strand.
TATTTATATGTATATCAACTAAAGCTTAAAAATATTGATAAATAAACAAGGAGTTGTGGCTATTGCGTATTGACTTACAGGTGACTTTATGTAAATTGTTTCTCTTTGAAACAAATTTTACTGTAGAGATAAACCTGTTATTATTTATCAAAACGTTTTATTCCTTGGTTTTGTAAAGGGTATTGACTTAAAAATAGTATAAAAGCTGTTTTCATATCAATTGCAAAAATAACTAATTAACAGGGTTTTGAACTTGAAACTAAAGTAAAACTAACTTCGATGAACTAATACTACATAATACTACGCACTTACTATATGATAAGTGCGAATTCACATTTTGTCTAAAGAAACTACATAAACTTAAATCTGGGATACATATTCTGCTTGTTAAAAAGCAAACACTTTTCTATTTTCAAAGGATTGGAGATTCCAAAATACTACTGTGAGAAGACTAATCAAATATAAATATTTTACCTCAAACACAATTTGTAAAATATTATATTCAAATTCTCATTAAAAGGTCTTTAACAGCAAATTAACCATGAAGCTTTGAGCAATGTTTATTGTACTGGTAAGGTGTATTAAATATAACCCGTATAATTTTATTCTTTGAACCACTCACATCAAATAAAGCAAAATATAGTTTTGCAAAAGTCGAACCAAAAGGAGAATAGGAGAAAAAGAAATTTTTAAAAATTTATATAATCCAATTTTACAAAATCATTTAATTCACAGTTTAAAAATGCATCTGATAGATTTTCTTCCCTCTTAAACATGACTGGCACCACATATTTTGTTTGCACATTTTTCTTACCTAGAGGAATTGCTTGTCGATTTAATAACCCGATCTGTCAAAAAGAAAGCCAATAGTTTCGAAATATGTGTTACGTTTTTCTGTACAAACATGGGAACCACTTTCTCCTGAGACATGCTTCTATGAGTGAAATTGATAATAATAAAGCTATCTTTAACCCTCCCACACCGAGAGAGGCGGTCTAAAAAATATCGACTTAACAGCGATTCAGGCCGGTCTGAGGCGGTTGGTTTCTTTTGAGGGGAGGGGAGGTTTTCAGATGGCTTCGGAGATAAGAGTGATAGGGGCTTCAATTATCCTTTCCAACCGCAGCCCATTTCCGTGCGCCTTAAGGGAAGGTTATAGCAGGTGGTGGGGTAAATGACCACCCAGGTTGGGAGAGTCCAATTCATGTCGTATCCTCCCAAAACGGCCCTGTTTTAAAGGGGCCAGAACAAAAAAGTCGCCTCAGGATTAAATAGTTAATACACTTAATATGATGGTTTTAATCCATTTTAATATAATGTCTGAATAAAGCAATCTACAACCTACATATCTGAAAAATTACATTGCTTAACATCACTAATCATGCCTGACTAAAAAAAAGTTTTTAACCACCTGCATCAAACTAAGCTGCACAACTCGTTAGTTTCATCAGCTGTTTTTAAAAGTACAATTGTCCGATTCGAAAAAGATATGTAGGGAATACTGAAAAGTAACATCTTCCCTCTTCTCACTTGCAAACAACGGTCGAGGCTAGCAATGTCCTAGTGGTTTAGAGAGGGGGATGTCAGCTCAGGTGCCGCCCTCGCTATCTGATCGAGGTTCAAAGTGAAGAGGTCAGTCCCAATATAACCCTCGTGTTGCTTCAAAACGGGACGTTAATATAACTAAACTCCAATTAACGGCCAATATAAGGCAACGACTAAAATTGTTCAATGCGCTGTACTGGTGCTCCAGTGATAGCGCTGTTTACTTAGATTGTTAGTCATCCCTGTACTATGTGCACACATTCGTTTTTTCATTTGTACCAAAGTTAACTTTGGCAAGGACAGAAATTTTCGTATTTACAATGCCCTTTAGTAGACTTCATGGCTTCAGAAGCCAACAACATTTGTACGCTGTTTTCCTCGAATCAATTTGCCTCTCTTGCGCCTACCTCTATTTGAAAGAGTGATAGAATCAGGAAAGGGTATCTAACCTGCATCTTCGATAATCTGTCGATCCACTTTCCAGGTTGAAATGTAAAACGTTTAGTGTGTCAAGGCTTTTCAAAAGCACAGATTTTGGATGGATATGAATTTAGTTGATGAAAAGAATGGGAAATTCCTTGATGTCAGTGGCATTTTATTAAAGAACTTTTAAAGAAATATATAACAGACTTTAATATCTTTAAAAATATTAAAATGTTTATTTTATAATCAAATCGACAGACAAATATGTCGTAAAAACTCTTTCTGCTTACAATTGGTGTATTATTTCTGATTGAGGGGAACAAGTATAAATATAATCCGAAATATCTAATTTTATTCTCGAAGAAAGAAATTTAACTCGCAGTCCTGTATTCATTAAACGGAATAATTTTATTAAATGCCCATTAATCCCTCCTGTGACATTAATCATCTCTTTAGTTATTTCTGAGATGTAGATTGTGTTTAAACCTAGTATTAGGATATGTTCGCTATACTTACGTAATATTTTAAAGAATCCTTATTATTTCAAAACCAAGTGCAAAGAGCGCTGTTAAGTGTCTGAATCCTGTTAAGTAATACGGTTACCCGTGTTTATAACAATTTATTTCACTTTATGAGGACGCCATTTTGAAAACGGCATTTGTATTTATTACACAACAAATACAAAATAATGTTACAAATAGTATTCTATTTTAATTTATAAAATTTTGACACAAGGTGAAGTATTATTGTCGATACTTTCACCACGATAGCAAATTTCCACAAATTAGGGGATGGTGAAATTTTTGAATGGCAAAGGAAGGAATTAGAGAGTCAATTTGTTATATTGTTCTTATAACATTATTACCCATATGTCAAATATCTGGAGCAAGATTTTGAGCAAAGCAGCATTTTAAACTAAGTTTGATATTAATAAACAAATTGGTGTGTGTTTCAAGATTTAGATATCCTAAAAATGAAGTGTATGAATGTTGTGGAATTTTAACTACCTCTTAAGTCATTTACTCGTAAAAATAAATAAATAGGTCTATGCATTTAATTTGAAATGCCTGAATGCTGTCGAGTGTCATATCGCAAAGGACACATCAATGAATTCCGGAAACAACATACTTCGTAAAATTTTCTCAAATGCAAGATAAAGAATTGTTTTTAATAATAAAATATCTATTTTTATCCTATTTGACACTGTTTGAAATAGAAAAACAAATTCCTGAGTTCATCTTGTCATTGGAAAGAAACGAAATAAAATAAAGTGCAATCCTCTCTGCCCGGCTATGGATCCGTGCAAACGCTGTGACGTTCGATAAAGAAAATGGGAGGGGGAAGAATGATAGAGTTTCTTCATCTCTTGCCAATGAAATGAAAATTTCGGTTAGAGCAACCGAAAACGAGGCTTTTGTGTCCTTTTATTTTGTGAATTTAGAATGAATTCCAGATTTCGATAATAGAAGTGAAAAAAGAGGTTTCCAAGAAAATAAAAGTTATTTTGAAATATCAGATATAGGAAAAACATGTGTAGCATGGGAAATTAACAGAACAATAAATTCAGAAAGGAAGAAAATGGAAATATAAGAACTGAGCTTAAATAAATTAAAATATAAGAGTGCAACTTGAAGAATAATTTTAGCAAAATAAACACTTTTGACAAGCTTATAAAGTCCAAATTAAACATCAAAGGAAGAGGAGGAAATATAATTAAGGTATACTGAAATATCAGTTGGAACCGCGACTCATAGTAAGAAAAGAATATCATAATTAACTGCTTAGCATTGCAAATATGTGATTTGAAAATGTTTTGTTCGTAATTAAAATATGTGTCAGTCGTATATTAATAACAAGGAATTAACTTCAATTGAAAAACAAGTTTGTAATAATTAGTGGGAAATTAAAATGTTCCCATTTATACTTCTTCGATAGTCTTTTATGTTACAAGTATCTTCTATTTTATAATGATAATAATGGAACTTTTTATTAGCTGTAGCAATTAATAAATAAATTCAATTAGTTTTCCAATGGAGATTGTTAGTATTATAAAATTAACTTAAAGACTGTATTATTTCGTTACCATAAATAAAAAGAATATGAACTAATCATTAATTTCTGAAGCATTAATTATAATTTCGTAACATAGTGTCAAATCAAATTTAATAGTTGGAAAATTATTTCAAACCTGGAAATAAGACGATTTAAAAAGTTAGATTCAAATGACTCCTTTGCGTATTTTGAAACATAATACTCTTTAGATTTCCTTTATATTTTCTACAAGCAGCACCAGCTCAGAGTTGCCCGTGGAATCATGATTTCAAGTAAATAAAAAAGTCCAACAATGGCATAAAATAAAGTTTGGAAACGAACCAAAAAATGAATATATGATTGATTTTGACCACTTTTTTTTCATCAAGACTATTTGATTTCATCTGTAGTAAAACAGTACCGAGTATGTTAATCCCAAGCAATATTAAAAAATTACAAGGTGAAATTCATTAGACCGCAAGTATGCGAGTCAAAGAAATATGTTAAGACATTGCTGAAAAAAATAATCTAAGTCATTCAGTAAATATATCATCTCCGAGCAGAACGTGGAAGTATATAAAGTCATTTGCCACGAGATAGGTCACACCGCCAGACAATGAGATTGTAACAATGCATGCTGTATAAGTTTTACTTGGCAGAAAGCGTCGCTTCGGAATTGCGAGAAGAAAGTTTGAACTGATCAAGAAAAAATTAATTAAAAATCGGAGAAAATATTTTAAACGTTATTATTTTAAATCAGGAAGAAATGTTCCAGTTACTGCATCAAAAAATTGAAAATGAAAGCGTCATTAAAACTTGACATGCGAGAATTTACGATTTCCGAACGAACAATGTCAGTAAAGAGTGACTATATTTAAAAATTTCGCAAAATTCAGAGAATTACTTTAGAAGTTCAAAACAAATTTCATTAGAAAGAAATTTGTCTGTTCTTTCCGATTGTGTATTTATTTTTAACCAACGATTAACAGAAACGATGCTAAGGAGAAATTAGCACGGAAAATCACCCAAAACAACAGAAAATATTAATTTTTTTATCAAATTTTAAAATTAGGGCTTCGAGGTGCATTGAATCACCATTACGACTACCTGTGTGCCAAGTTTCATGGCTATAAATGCGATAGATTCGCATGAACATCGCACCCACGAACTCATGCTCGCGCACACAGAAACATTTCCTTCTATAAGTATAAATGAGGGTTATGCATTTAATATATTAAAAAATATTGAAAAAATATATAAACTTTTTTCAATTATTAGACGTTTTATGTTTCAATAACATTTCATTTTAAATGCGAATTCATGTGCCTTGCTCTACTTCAATGGCGTAAATTTGTAATAGAGTAAAAACCCAATTAAACAGGTGAAAGGAATGTGTAATATGACGTATGAATTTTAGACTATTATTAAGTTTATTTAAATTTAAAGACATTTTTCAAGGATCTCATTCTACATATACATTATACAACCTCAACGACAATAAGTAATAGCTTGAAATGAGGAAATTGAGAACCACAAAGAAACGTATATGCAAAAGAAACATTTTATTAACATTTGATACGTTGAATACAACATTGTAACAGCATTTGTGTTAGTTTTCAACAAAGAAGATAGTTATGATAAACGACGCAAGTGTATTTCCTTGCGCAACTAAAGTAAAAAATGTTCGTTCGGTTCGATCATCAAGAGGTGACGTCACCTTTACGGCGGAGAACCGCAGCAAGACGTTTAGGCATGGACGACACTAAACGGCTTAAGGTGTCTAGAAATTTTTTCCCATTCCTGCGCAGATAATCTTGTAACTGTTGTATATTGCGGGACGACACTGGGCCATATTCCTCTTAAGAATTCTCCAAATATTCTCTATAGGAGAGAGATCCGGGCTTGCTACTGGCCATTCTAAAACAGGGACACGTTTCGTACGTAGCCATGTTTTTTCATCTTCGCCGTATGAGGCCTTGCGTTATGTTTTTGGAAAAGATATCGTTTTCTGCCAAACAATCGCTGCAATGATGGACGAAGATTCACTTCAAGAACACGTATATAGTGTGGAGCCTTTATCGTGCCGTTACAAAAATGCAAATTGCCAAACCCATTGGCTTCCAAGCAACCCCACACCATCGCGGAGCTTGCTTTAAGAACCATGCGCTTGTAACAGAATGGATCGTTTGCCTCATCCTTCTCCCTAATAGCCTTTCGGCCAATATTGCCATATGAAACCTCAAATATGGATTCATCTGTCCACAGTAGCTTTTTCACTGAGATGTAGTCCAGCTGAGGTGAGATTTGGCCCATTCAACACGCCGATGTTTATTCTATGAAGTGAGAGATGGCTTTCATCTCGCTTTTTAGAATGTCTAGCCGCACCTTTTGATATATCTACGCGTAGATGCTTCGGAAATGGTTTTTAAAAAACATTGTCTAGCGCATGTGACTAGGTCTGTGACTGCCATGTGCTTATTTTTAAAAATATGTCGACGAAATAGGAGTACTTCCCGATCAGACAACGTTAGTGTCCGACCGGGAGCCTTTCCTGGACGGCTATTTCCAGTTGTAGTGAAACTTGTTATAGTACTAGACACTGTAGATTGTGCCAAGTGGAACGTTCGGCCAATTTGGAGCTGAGATATACCATTTTGGTGCTGTTGTATGATTTAATTGCGTACTGCAAGGTCAGTAGCTCGTCCCCTTCCCATGCTTACGCTTAGCACTGATTACGATCGCGAATTGCTCGCCCTTTTATGCTGTTTGCTTCCTCTGACGTCACTGACTCAGAATTGTGCGAGAAACGGTTGTAATATTCTCGTTCATTCTACTGAACGAATTTTATTGCAAAGCGTTTGGGATTATATTGGATGGGGTAGCTAGGATTATATTAAAACGTTAAAGCAAGGTAGATGCCCAAATATAAAATTTAAATTAATATATATATAAATTTTTTAATCAATTCTTGGTACTGAAATATATAACACACAATGATAAGCAATTCTACTGATATAATCATCTAGCTTTGAAGACCTGAAAACCCTAGCTACTAAGTTAAATCATTTTGCATACAGTGGTAGTAAATTGCAAGTTGTGATATCAAATTAGAAAAATTGAAACTAAATCAGGTTGTTAAGTTTAAATACTTTTTATTAATAAATGATTAATTTAAGTATTACTGCCATAATATGAATTAATAGTATTTTGGATGCACATATTCAATTTAAAAATGCAAATAAAAGATAGCAAGAATAAAAGATAGAAAGAAGAAAAAGTAGCTACACATAGTACAAAGCGCTGCAGGCTTAGAGAAAGAATATAGCAATGAGTATACTAGGTAGAAACAGCAATTTTAAGGAACACCCTTTTGATTCTGCAGAAAAATAATTGTGGTACGTTTACAAAGCGCATTTCAGTCTTTGTTTTGCTTGTGAAAAACTTACTAAAACACACGTTGTATGAAAAAATTCGAAGAAATTGATAATTTCACAAAATTATGGATACACAACTCGGTGATATAGACGCATTATTATTGGTGCACTACACGCTTCCTTGCACAATTCCATCTTAAACACTGTTAACGTGAAGAAATTTTTGCAGGGCAGGCTGTTCAAATTGTAACCTGATCATTTCTAGTGCAAGGCCTGAAGTTGAGTATTCAGTTCACTCTAAATGCAGATTTGTATAGCGCAAATTTTAGCACCAAACGCTGTCACAATTGCCTCCATTTCATACATGAATAAAGATGAAAATATGAAAATTTCGTATGACACCATTCACAGATTGAAGATTTCACACTCGCAGAATCGAGCCTCACATCACCACACCAAAAAACTTGTAATAGAATTGAACTCTTTCATCTTAAACTTCAACGGAAAAAGAATATATATAAAATGACAAGCTCCCTGAAGGCCTAAATAACCCTAGAAGCCTAAAAGGCCCTGGGACCCGCAGCTGCAAATACACCTCACTCGTTCAGAGAAGCACACAAAAAAAATTTAAATCATAACGGAAAACGCTTTCAAAGACAAACGCCAAAACCTAATAACGCCAAATTCATCCGCGAACCAAGATGGCGAGGAAAAAGTCCCGCTGAAAAATTTTATTTAAAAATTAATAAAGTTGAAACCTTAATGGAAACAACAACAAAAGTTAAGACAAATAATAATTAAATCGAATACAAAATAAATGATTAAGAAAAATTTAGATATTTAATGAAACGGCTAAAAATTATCGTTTGAATTTCAAAAATTGTCAAAGTTGCCACAAGAGAAGAAAGAAACTTTGGTGGCGAAGAATTAAATTAATTAAAAATACTGACAAAACCGAACAAATGATGTTGATGCAATTTTTGCAATCTAACAGATTAAGAATACAAATTTTAGACTAACTCTAGGTTCTTTCCTTGTTTTTTCAGTTGAGACATTTGTACATAGTCTACAACTACATATAACTGCGCATTTTACAACGTTTCGATGACCCCGCATTTTTTAATTACAGAAACCTTAGTGAACGAACTTCATTGACGTTGCACTTGTACATGGTATCCCAAAATATTTTCAGATCCCAATAAAGAGTAATTCGTTTTCGAATTGTTTCTTATTTTCGAATTATTTCGAATTGTTTATCTTAAAAACGTTTTAATGCCTTCAATACGGAAAAAAACAGTTTTTAATTTCATAATTATCTAACAATATATAAGATTCTAAATTTCCATAATTATACAAATCCAAATTTCATAATTTCTTTCTTGTCTCTTCAAAATATATTTTGAATTGACAAAAGAAATAAATTTGTGCATCAAAATTAATTCGTTAAGCATTTTCAGAACATTGCTGAAGCTTACGAAAAAGTATTTTGAAGATAATAATTTTTTTTATTTATATATCAAGAACATATTTATGACAAATTTTAAAATTGTAACTAGGACTATTTAGTGAGAAAAGGAAAGTTGAAAATTGAAATTTTTGTGGTTTCGTAAGAATTAAGATTTTCTGAAGATTTCAAAAATCCGGCAGGTACAAACTAGCTTCGAAAGCGGTCTTTGGGCCAAATGAATTCTGTCACATGAGTCGCAATTATTGTATCAGAAGCGAACTCTATTTTATATTTGAACCACAAGTGGAATCATTAGATTTGAGCATTTAGTAATCTTTTGATACTTAAACTCAAGTACCTTCAAATAAAATAACAACTATCGAACAGCAATGCCGTCACAAACATATGAAGATTTCCGCAAAATATGCTTACATACAAAGTCAGTTGAACAGAAAAAATATTCCGTTAATCCCTGTATTCGTCAACAATTGTGTAGTACATGTAGAAAATACCATATTTATTATAAATATCACGAAATTTATCAAATTTTCATTTTATCAAGAGTCTTTAATCCTTTGGAATATTTTCGACATGAATTCTTATACAGCGACAATTAATGAATGTCTAAGTAACCTGCGTAAAAAATGGTTAGTTCTTTGTTAAGAAAGCAAATTACCTTATCACGGATTTTCCTTTAAAATAACAGCAATAAACATAGTACTGTGAGTGTCTCCTATATATAATTTCATACTGTGGCTATTTTATTATCAATTTAGAACCGTGTTGGATAGATTAATTGTTGAAAATTCAAGCAAGAAGTAAAATATGTCTAGTACAGAAAAAAATAAAAACATTATTGAGATACATTTATTCTTTCTGAAATCAAATATTTTTGACACAAGCGAATCCAGGAAAATTTCCCTGAAAAATTGCTTGAGTTCTCAGAATTCTGGCACAGCTGCTGAGAAGTCTTTGGCAAAGTCATTCGCAGAATCGGTTTCAAAGGATTTATACCAATGAATACATAAAAGTCCGATACCATTCAAAACAAAACAGAACAAAACCAACCTGTAAAAATATGCCCCAACCTGCAACTTTTAAAATGCATTGTCTTCGCCAGAATGGTTGTATAACTGATTGTTTATGCATGCGGACACGGCTATGCTTTGATAGGAGCTGCTAGAATATCTTTTCAATCAAAGCCGGGACAGTCTTCTGTTCTGAATGCCTTACCAGATTTTTGCCTCCAGCTTTACGTCCTTCTGCAGTTCCGTATCTTAATAAAAGAATAAATCAGAATGCGAAGGAATACTTTGGAATATTTTATATTCTTATTCCTTAACTTGCTTGCCATGTATTTTCTTTCTGAAACAAAATGTGTATAGTATTATACTTTTTTATTTCAGGAAATCTTTAGAAATGAATGATGTCTTAAGGTAAAATAATGTGTCTTTGCCGTTTTCTTTGTGTCCTCACTATAAACCTGATTTTTTAATCACTTTCACATATCATTTCATTCTTTTTGAAAGTCAAAAATCAATGACTGTTAATTTCTCACTCATGAGAATCGCATGGTTAAGGAGTGTACTCAAAACGAAAATATATTGTAATTTATGTTTTTTAACTTTTAAGTTTTAAACGTGCTCTATTTCAGTTACGAAGTTCATACGTGAAAATCACGAAAAATACGACTTTAAAAAATACATCTTACAAAGGGAGAAATGGTAAAAAAGGTATGCTTGTTCCGATTCATCTGCAAATATATATTTAATAATTTCACATATCTCTAAGGAAATGAAACGAAACTTTTTCATACTATCCAGTTGTTTTCTGTCTGAGTCAGAGTACATTTTTTAAGGAAACTTTAAGAGAACTCCCTTTATACTTATTAACAAAGTATACCAAGCAAAAACGGTAAATTTTATATTCTCATTTTTGCTATTATTTTTAATAGTATGTATAATCGATTTTTTAAAGTTTATAATTAGTTATTCCATAGTAGCCAATTGGCCCAATACTAACTGGTAATATAAACCAATAACATCTTAATCTATACGACAATTACCTAAATAATTCGCATAATTAAAATGTTTATTGTTTACACAAAAAAATTAGAAATTACAATGCATTTTGTTTGGATAAATAATAAGAAGAATAATACCCACAATTTTGAAACACAAATCTCAGTCTTAATGATTCAGAAAGTAAATCAATATTTTTCAATCCTATTAAATGGCATTATTGTCTATTGTTTTTTCTCTAACATGGGAGAATGTACAGTAAGTATTTTTTTATGGATCTGACATGAAATATCAATATCTCGTTGAAAAAGTTATTGATCTTGAAAAGTAATTCTTGGATTGTAATTTCATCAACCTATAGATTCATTATTTAAACTCATTTTTAAGCTTATTTTCATTTCGAGCTCAAATTCAATACTTTATGCACTATTTGAGACCCAACCATTCGCATAAAATGTTTTAATGTATGATTTGTCCATCTTTTATGAAGAAATGCTTTGGTGCATTTATTGATTTTCTTTCTGGTTTATCAAACAGTTTAGAGTTTAAATGAATGGCAACATGCCATTTCTTACTGTACAAATCCCATGGCAATATAAATAAAAATCCAATTATACGATCTAAATTAATGCACACTTCTATGTAAGCCATTATTACCAAAACAAACTAAAAGGTTATATTCTTAAATCTGGTAATCAGAGGCAAATAATTGAATAAACTCTATAACTGAAATTTATGATGCATGGAATTATACGTGAAATAGATTTTCCAGACAGTTCTATGATTGTAGTAAGGAGTAAGGATTGTTTGTATGTTCTACAACAGATGTCCTTCATCGTGCTTTCCTGTTTGTGAGGATCGATTTATAGAACTTCCCGTGTATTCACATCCAGTAGCCTTCAGAAATTCTGATGTAATGTGACCTTTATGATCCACTCTGTCAAATATACATTTATGTTGCTCTAAAGTGCCCCTAATTAACTGGATAAGTAATTCTATACTAGTCAGATACTGGTTCCAAATTTATCAGGTATTTAGATACAAAAATCTAAAACAGAAACATTTAGTAATTGCAAAATTTCTCAAGTTCATACGAACTAAAGGGGAGAACTTTATCTGCTTAAAATTCAATAATCTTGAATAATGCAGTCATAATTACATCAACGTTATTATCGAGACTTCAACAATGGTTAAAATCATGTCGTTTGAACAAATTAATGGCCTACGTCAAACTTATTTATTAAGATTTTTTTGAAGTCAAGATGAATATATTTTAAGTCCAGAAAAAATGTTGTATTTCCCTCTTGGAAGTATTATAACGGAGAAAATAGATTAATGTTTTTTATACGTTCGAAATAAAGTCTCGCGCTAAAAAGTTTCTGAGTGAATATAAATATGAATACTTACTTTCTTATGCATAATTACTTAAGTATACATGTGCAATGAGAAACATTTCATAGATATATATGTACATATATCTAAATTTTGATATAGTATCTTATGACTCCTAATTTAAAAACATTCTCCGATAAAAAATTTCTCAGAATATTAATATCCTCAACAAACAGTTTTGAAGCATATATGGTACCAAAATATTAGTCCCAAATTAATGAAATTTAGTAACGATGTTTATAAGATGTTAAATGATAAATGCATGATTTTAATTTACTACCTAATCTTACTTTTTCCTTAAGGAAAATATATATGTACATATATTTCAATATTAATATAGTATCTTAAGACTCCTAATTTAAAAACATTCTCCGATAAAAAATGGATCCGAATATTAATATCCTCAACAAACAGTTTTGAAGCATATATGGTACTAAAAAAATTCGTCAAAATTGTTGAAGTTTAGTAACGATGTTTATAAAATGTTAAATGGTGAATGCATGATTTTAATTTACTACCTAATCTTACTTTTTCCTTAAGGAAAAAGTAAGATTTAGTAATGTAAAATGTAATAAAACATGAAATGATTTTAAGCATAAACCATTGTATGCTCAATATCTAAGCTAACAACTTTTAAGGCTTTCTAGCCTGCAGCATAAAAATATGCAGTGAAAATACTTACTACATTTAATGTTAATTTATAACTGCCTTTCAGGAAATGTATGGGGAATTAGATCAAAGAAACCATTCAGTTGATCATATTCTATAAGCAGAAGTCATTGTTAAAAACCGAGTTGAGGGAATCGATAAACACAGTATACATTTTCTTATATAATATGTCATTCTAGTGATAGTTTATTGAAATTAATGTATTATATGAATATAAAGGAATTATAAATAACCTCCTATATTAATTCAAATTAAGCATAATATATACTTTACATTAATATTGTGAAAGAAAATATATTAATAATCCAATTTAAAATCATTTCAAATGTCCATTCTAATCTTATGTAAAATTAGGTTTGCAGTAATTTAAATCCCCACGTAAAACTATTCATTACATTTTACTACAACTGCATACATTTCATATAAATTAATTCATTTATTTATACACATTTTATAAGGGTATTCATGTTAAAGTCAACTGTACATATATATATTTTGGAATAAAATTTCCTTATAAAGAACCATATTTTCTTGGTGATAAAATATTGAACGCATTGCGTCAGAACATGAAGGTTTGAATTTTGATATTTGGTAATTAGTAAGTTTATTATTTTAAATTTAGTTGGGAGTATAAAACAATCACGCATTGCCTTCGTTACTTTCTGAAAAAAATATTGACACTTCAATTACATTTTCAAGAAGGTTGAAATAAATAAAATTAACTAAAACATAAAAGCGAAAACATTAATCTTTCTTAAGTCATAAAACTGATATAAAAAGTGATAGCTGAAACCTCCTCACTATCAGTTGAAAATAAAAGCACGAGAAACAAGTTTTGCATAAAAACCAGAGAAAAGTTAAATGATTCCTACATCTTGAGAAGTGTGGATTGGATTTCGTTGCTCTCCAAGTACCACGTTCAAAATATTCTCATAACTCTTTACCCCTTCTTGAATGAGTAGCTCATACGTAGAGCGCTGTGTATAAATAACATCACTTTTTCGCTATTATTAATTTGCAGTATTGTGTTCAATTAAATGACTAAATCATTATGTAAATAAAAGAAAAAAACATCTTAGGCGCTTTTTTAAATTTACACGTAAGTTACGTATAAAAATCTCTGGAAACTTTATTTTTTCTTTTAATTTACTCATGATTCTTTTTGTGCAGTGTGAAAAAGCATAATTGAATAAACCAGAAAGCAAAAATTGAATTTTAAAGGCAAACAACAAAATTAAGGAGATGTAAAATCTGAGCCATTTTGTCTTAATGAGGGTTTGATTGTTTGTCTGCTTTGGAAACATAAAAAGTAACGATCTTTTGAATTGATGAAAAAAATTATTCAGATATAACCGATTAATTAAAAGCTTGTTAATTTGCAAAACAGATTCATTAAATATATCACTTAATGGAGAATGCACTTTTAAGATTATGTTCCTCTTGTAATTAAATCAATAATCAGAAAGTAAATTATTGATTATTTACGCATTTATTGGAAAATAAATATGATAAAAGTAAACTTAAATTAGCTTGGATCATAATGCATTAAATTTTTCAGCTACATTTTAACTGGAATTTTATAAAAATGAGAACAACTATAAAAACAATCATGTTTATAGATTATTCATAAAAAATAAATATTACAAACAATTTTTAGAATAACCCGCTATTCCCTGTAAAATGAAGTTGCAAATTTTTGGAAAAAAACCAGAATGATCAGTTGACTCATTATTAGTTAAGGATATATTAAATATTTAACAAAACTTAGTCGACCATAGAATTTGATATTTTCGCAGATGATTTCCTTCCAGTTTTGATCCAAAAATTTGCCAATAGAATTAATATGTGTAATGTTTAAAATAAGTTATAATGAACTTTAATTATTGGGTATTTTTAATATTTTTTAGAAAATAAAAGAATTTAATAATATCTCGGTTTATGAAGCACGGAACAAATTGGGATTAAACTGATGTCAACAAAAAAGGCGACATGCTGCGCTAAATTATTTTAGATAAATAAGAATATGTGTTGAAAAGCTTGCAAAAATTACGAAGAATAGGTATTCTCTTAAACTAATTTTCTTATTCTATTATATTATTTTCAGCTTTTGTGCTCATAATCGATAAATTTGGTAGTGCAATTATAATAAAATACATTAAACTAAATATGGTTTAAATTTGCAACTATTAAACCAACATTTTCTGTTTGATTTATTGCAAAATTCTGATGACAGCAATAGTAATTCGACTGCTTTTTAAACAGTAGAATCCTCGTTTTAGGTTAAATTAATGAATACATAGTGAAAATTAGTTGCGTGAAGACAGAGTTTTCTGGACAAACTGGATTATGGCATACTGGTCTGAGTGATCAATATTTGAATGTAACTTGCCATTTATGATAATATGCGAAAGTTGAAGCTGGGAACATTTTAGTGATTGCTTTTCTTTTCGTTTCCAATTGAATGTGAAGAGACGAAGATTTTGATCCACTTTTCTTCAAGATGATAATCTGAGTAAAAAGCATCAGCCGGTGACTGTTACATGGTTTCAGGTTAAAAATTATTGAATAAGATTACTTGGAACACATATCTTAATGATAAGTGCTGAACACAATTGAAATACAAATTATTATAAGATAGTGATAGTAAGATGCGATAAATTAAAAAAAGTAACATAACATTTTTATTACATATGGAAGATTAAGAATTTTTTGATTGCACTGGTTTATTATGAAAAAAAAATTGTTTTCCTGATAAAGAATTGCATGATCTTTATTTCCGCAATTTTTTTTATGACAAGAAAACGTTCTTTTCAAGGATAAATAATGATTTATTATCAAAATAATACTAGCAGGATATTTCTAAGTGCGGCAATTTTTACCTCACTTTAAGAGAACAATACTTCAGTCTTTTCTTAAGATTTGGCATTGAGACAAAACAAGCATTCTGACTATTTTGTAGAGAATCTTCTGTGTTGTGAATTTTATTAGATTTATGCATTTTCTTTCTTTGTAAGAGCCAATAATATGACTGAACTAGATATTTATAATAAGATAGTAAACAGTATCGATTTTCTTAACTTCATTTAAATCAATAAATACAAAGGAGAGATTTTCATACCATTTTATTTTTACATTTATCTCTTATAATTATTATTTCTAATGAATAAACTATTTAGAACAATTTATATCAGTATATATGAGTTTATAAGGGAAAGTGATATAGATATACTCTATTGATTACATAGTTTGTTTCCCTCTACTTGACTTTATAATTAGATAAGTATTAATAGCATCCATTTCGATTTATCTTGAACCAAAAAAATCATTACTCTATACTCCGTTGAAGAAAGTTTTACATTATATTTCAATTTTATATTTTATTATCATGAAAACAGCACATTACTTACATTTAATGTGAATTGGACACAAAAATAAGGAATATTCTTTTAATTTATAGTAGTTCTAAATCTAAAAATCTAATTTGTAAATTCAAATAAATATTTCTTTTCTATTTTCATTTAAGAAAATAGCAAATTAAACTAATACGTAATTTACTGTTCAGCATAAAAATAAACTGAAATTTTATATTTCGATTCGAAACAACGGAGTGCTCTGGCATAATTAACATTAATTTTTTTTAAAACTATTCTTGTAAAACTTTTATCTTCCATCATTTTATATAGCTACATTTTCGGTAAAAATGATTGTTACCCTCTGTTGAATGCTGTGCCTATGAAATCAATAATGTTACTATATTCTTTATATTCATAAATTTCAAATTTAACATAATATGTATTATGGTACAATATATTTGCAACGTAATATCATTTTAAGTATATTGGTTTTTAAGAATTTAAAAATAATGTCTTACCTTAATTTTCAGAAAAATTATATGGGAGATTTTAGTACATGGACTAGATAAACATATGGAATAAATTAAAGAAAGTTTGACTGATAATGTTAAATAAAATATTTTCATAAATGAAAGAATATTTCGATTTCTTTTATCAATATCTCGTATATTTTTGAAGTTCCTAAATGGGTATGTTGGTGGCACCAGGGTTTCGAAATATTTTGACCACATAAAAGAACTATTTTATATAAAAAATTAAATTATCATCATAATAACAATCATTAAAACAAAGGCAATACATCAGCTTTAGTACAATGGTTTTTAGCAAACCTTGTCAAAAGCATCCCTAAAAGGTGAAACGTCTAAAATATCCTTAATTATATGAAGGAAAAATTACGAACAATCCTTTTCATATCGAAATACACGTCTTCATCCAGTTGCCAGTCATACGAGCGATCAGCCAGTTCGAAATTTTTATTTCTAAACACTGCATATTAATAAGAAGCTCCTGTTTCTTATCACATTCTTTCGATAAGCGACATGATATAGTATAGTTTTCTATTTCGTGACGTTAGGTAGGAGCTGCCTCATGTCTACTTTAGGAGAAAGTAAACACCGAAAGTTTTGTATGGATTCGTGTATCCTTTTTCACCTGAGGCAATGTTTAGCACTCATGAACTTTTCCTGACCTTCAGTAGACTTCGTAAGTCAACAAGAGTTACATCTAGTTTTCTGGGAACCCCAACCTCTATCGTCGCTGGTACGCCCCTTAGAAAGAGAGAAGCAGGAAAGGGTATCTATCCTGTAACTTCGATTTTCTATTGAGTCGCTTTCAGATGTAAAAGGATCCCCATTTGGTGCCTGAGGGACTTTTAAAAGAACAGCGCTTCGATGGAGATGCAGCTCAGTTGAGGAAAATATTTCACATTCCATTTGTGGTATTTTAAAGGTAAATAAAAAGTCAAATTTGTATCATAAATCAGTGACTGAATAATATTTAAAGAGCATTTTAATGTATTAAAACAAATGCTTTCTAAAAGTCTGTAAGTGTGTCACTTTTTATCACATGAACTAAACGGTATAGCTCAAATACATCTAATAAAATTTGAGGTATTATATTAGAACAATTTTAGATATATTGTAAAGTTGTAAAGAATGTTGCTGTAATTAGTTGCTTTGACTGAATGTTATCTTCAAAAATCGAAATTTTCAACACATAACTTCTTATATTAATGTAATTATCGTTGCTACTATTTATTAGTTGAAATGCATCGCGATAAAGCAGTGTGTTACGAAATGCTTTGAAGAAAAGAACCACTCTTTATTTTTTGCTTTAGCTCTATTTAATAGGAAGGAGAATACAGTGAGTTTATAAGTTCTCAAAATTTATCCAGATTATATAAAAGCACTAGCAAAATTTATTGTTGAAACATAAGGATAAAAAATAGACAAAAAATTTATAAACAAATAAAATAAATAAAAACTCAACTATTGTCGGTATAACGTGAACATCGAATTAGTTTTTGATAAAACAAAATGCAAAACATTAATTCTACTTTAAAGCAATCAATGACATTAATAAAAAGTAAACTTCTCCTCTTTGAATTATAATTATAAAACTGTCTGATAAAGCTGCGAAATACAAATAGTGTTCATATTTTCTTTAGTATTGTCTTAGAACGAAAACAGCATCTTGAAAAGCCAATGCGTAATTTATTTCAAAATTATATTGTTATTATTATTATAAGAAATATTTCAAAATTAGCTAAAAAGTTGGTTTAAATGTAAAAAGTATTTTTCGTCAGTAGCAACATTTAAGCTGAAAAGTTAAAACAGTTGTTTGTAATAAATGTAAAGATAGAATATACAAAGTATAAAAGTAGGTGCAATATATGGATTGCTGAATGACTCTCAGTTTTCAAGGGCTATCACTTAGTGGGATTTTCTGACATTTCTTGTAGAAGAACTTGAAACAAAGTGATTTTATCAGTAGGAATTTTCCTTAAGTGCTCTTTAAAACCTTTTATAACAGAGTTAATTCATGCCGTATTAAATCCAAAACCATATGTTTCAGTTTTTGAACGGTAATAAATGGAATGTTTATTATCATATTAACAAGTAAATGGAAAGTTGTCTGCGCTTTAATTATGTTTTTCATTTTATTAATTATAGATTAAATAAAATCTTTCTTTTATTTCTATTTATTTTTTCATAAATTGTTTAATAAGGTCTGTGAAGCAAAAATGGAACTCAATTTCAATCAATAATTCTCTGATTCTAAAGGGAAATTTTCTCGATTTTTCTTAGTTTTATCTGTTAGCAAATTTGACGAATAAAGAATTAATGAGAAAATCAATCTCTATAATCTAAAATAACATTAATAATTTTGGATAAAACAAACAAGTATACCTTTAAACAATATAAATAAGTAAAAATGTCTGTTCTGCTGAAGAAAAAATAAAAACATCGTCTGAGTGCGGTGTGTAATTCTAAAACTAAACGATCAAAAATAATTGCTAGGAACAGTTAATCATCAAAAGTATTATCTCGACTTAAAATTCATAATCGTGATATCTAAACGGAAAGAGTATTTTGAAAAACTAACATATCAAGAATTAATTCATTCATTATGAATATTATTTGTTTAATTTAAACAATTATACTATATGGAAATACATTTATTTTCACATGGTCGAACATTTTCAGGTGTGAAATTGCTAATAAAATAATAATAATTTCGAAATGCAAAGTAGTTTGAAGAATTATATTGCAAAAAAAAGATTTCAGAATTATATTTCTGGCAAAACCCATCTAATTTTTAATTCAATTTGACGCTGCTGCAGCAAACACAAAAGCAAATTCTTCATTTCAGCTTGTCATTTGAAAGAAGAGAAATAAAAGAAAATACAACCCTCTCAACTCTGGTATAAATCCATGCAAACACTACGACGCTCGATAAAGTATAAGGGTGGGTGGGTGTTGGGCCAAAAAAGCGGATTTTTCTATCCCTTGCCAATGAAATGAAAAGTTCGGTTAGTGCAACCGAAAACGAGGCTTTTATGTCTTCTTTTGCTGAATTTAGAATGAATTCTAAATTTCGATAACAGGAGTGGAAAAAAGATTTCAAAGGAAATAAAAGTTATTCAGAAAGTTCGGAGATAGCAAAAACACGTGCGTTAACATAGGAAATTACTTGAACAATAAATTTAGAAAAGGAACAAAATGAAAAAAGGAAGAAGAGAGCAAAAGCAACTTAAAATAAAAGAGTAAAAATGAAGAATACTTTTGCAAAGAAAACACGTTCGATAAGTGTGAATTAAAGATCAGAAAATGATGTGGAAACAGAAGTAAGGCACACAGAAAGATCTGTAGATTACCGCGAATCTTATTTTCAAAAGAATATTGTAATTAACTGCTCAGCAATGCAAATATGTGATTAGCAAATGTTTTGAGCGTAATTAAAAGATTTGGAAGAGGCATATAATATCAGGGAAATTAATTTGATCTGCAGATGAAAAAACAAATTAAACATTAGTTGGGAAGTAATATTTTGCCATTTGCAGATTTATAATAGTGTTTCATGTTATGTGTGCTTTCTGTTTTACATAGACATTTACGGGACTTAATTTTAATAGTTGGTGCAATTAATAGATGAAAACTATTTGTTTCTGAAAGAAAGAATACTAGAATTATAATTGATTAATTTACAAATAGTTAGCTTGCATCACAACAGAAAACGAAACAAAGTCAATTAATAATGAGGTTTCGATTATCTTAGTTATCGTTCCATAATGCTGTGTTTTATTTAGATTAATTCTTGAAATCGGATTTATAACAAGCTCTGTATGAAGACGACTTAAACAAATATATTTAATTTTTATGTTTACGTCTTTTGCAACAAAATATTCTTCGTATTTCCAAAAAAAAGACCATTCGATATACATTGAAAAGACTAAAGATCTTAAATATATAGACAAATTTTGAGAATTATTAGATTTTTTTTATCTTAACATTCTTTTAAGTCTGAAAAGATTCTGTTTTTAATATGTGAATATAACTAACAGTAATGGATACAAATATTTATTGGTGAAATGGATATGCACAATCCCTCATGAATTTCATAAGACATACATAATGTTCCAAATTTTTTCACACCTTCAACATAATTTATGCATCCAATCATTTTGAAAGAGTATATTTTCATATAAAAATAGAAAATTGTTAGTTTTTTTTACTATAAGTTTATTTTTAAATATTAAATTTTAATGCCTTCAGATTTAACACGATAAAATATTAATTTCATACTTCTAAAAAATTATCCAGCATTCTTAACTTCAATGTTTGAACGAGAAAGTAGACAATAAACACATAATGAAATATTACAACATGTTATTTCATAATTTGTTATGCATTCATTAAGAATAAACATTTTAAGTTGAGAAAAGAAGATACAGTAAAAACCCGGTTAACCGAATTCGGATTATCCGAAATGCCTCTAAAGTCGCAAATCCAAATGGTACGTACTGTACTGCACGGAATAAGAACAAAGACGATACTTTTTTGGCACCGTTATTCCCGCTTTTTTGTCTTCAGACTCCCCAAGAAGGTCAGTGATTAATTTTAGAATACTAAACTTAAAATTAATGGGTATTAACGATATTATTTACGATATTATTTACATGTGCCACTCAGACGCATTTGTCTCAAACTCGCCGGAGCGAATATTGCACCAAACAGAGGAATAATTTTAGTGAAGAATATAAATGTAGCCTAAGAGGAGAGTTTTGAATTCATTTTACTCTCAGAACATCTGAGAATTACAATCTGGGAATAGAAACAAAATAGCAATAGATGTTAATGATTTAACCGAAAAATCTTTATCGGAAGCGGCTGTCTCTCTTTAACTCGGTTAACCTGGGTTGTATTGTATTCTAAATTTAAATACATTTATCAAAAATTTCTTCATTCAGAATTTTTATCAGAATATTGTAGTTTTTGGAAAACTAATTTTTAAGATTTTAATATTTATGTCTTTATTTAAAAGCGAAAGTTTGGACATTTTTATTGTCATGGTTTCATAAGAAGAAAAACAATCCTTGGAGACTGAAATTTTTGCGACCCTGCATTTTTAAGTTCGCTAGCTTGTACAAATCAGGATGGAGTATACTTAGGAAGATTTCTTAGGTCAGAATAGTTTTTCAGTACTGGATTCATACAGCCTATATACCTATCTGGTACGACAAAACTGTTTTAGGTTTCCTTCCCAGGTAAAACACTTCGAAATGACCGCAAAGCCATCCATAGATACTTATCCTCAGATTCCCAAAAGGAATCCAAGGCCAAACCAGCGGATGTTACAAAAACTATTGAAAACACATAAAAATCGTTAAATATTACTGTACGCAGCTTGAGTTTTACAAAGAAATCACACTTCGTTAATATATTCAGTAGTTTCAGAAAGGAACGGACCAAAATTGACCTGTACAGGTAAAAAAAAGCCTTTATATTATTCTTATATATTGTTTTCTTAACCAAACTTTAAAACTATTTTCTTCACAGCAGTGATTTACTTAGGATATTCTTTCCTTTTTAGGTAGATTCCTTATAGGAACTCTACCTATTGCAATGGTAATCATGACACGACTTCCGGAAAATTTCTGCAGATCTTCACCTATCATGACCCCTAGAATCCAAAACCACCCTTCGTTAAAAAGTTTATATATATATATATATATATATATATATATATATATATATATATATATATATATATATATATATATTCCCATGTTATCTTGTGAACACGATAACTGGAGTAATTTTGATGTAAATTTAACCAGCATTGGATATGTTGTAATGATAGTGAAAATCTCGGCCGAGTTCGTAGATGGGTTCAAAGGGGGTGGAAATGGTGGGAGTGGAAATTTTCATTTTCCCATAATTCCCTTTGAATTGAAGAAAGAATAGAAATTCAAATTAGGTGAATCATTGCCTTATCATAACAAGCAACTTTTGTATGAAACCTTTTCGATAGCTGCAATTTCTTAGAAGTTATGATCCGAAAAGTGATTTTTCCTCCCTTGCCCTCCTCCCCCTAACTTAAAGTGCCTTTTAACGTAAGGAAGTAACGTAAAGTACCTTTAACATTAGCGTAAAGGAATCTACCTTTGCCTTCAAACTTGCCGGAAAGGGATTTTTTATAGCTAACATTAAGAATCTTACGAAACCACAATACGACACGTTTTGATTTGTTGGCGCTTGTTCCCTTCTTTAAACTATTGATTCAATCACTCTATTTGGTCAGTTTTTTTCTATAGAAATTCTATAGAAATATTTCTTGAGGGAGAAAATAGTAATACTGTTTTAATTAAAAACATAAAGAAGTTTCGCAAGTATCCTTTTATAAATTTAACGAACCTTTCATGCTTTCTATTCTAAAAGTTAAACTGCAGAAACTGATTTCTGATTTCTCCGAAGCAGGATTCTAAAATTGGAGGAAAAATTCAAACAAAATTTTGACTTTGACTTTTCCATTCTGAGCTGAAATTTCAAAACTAACGACGCAAAAACATTCTCTTAGAATGCCGAAATAATTTCCATATGTTTTTCTGAGACGTTTACTGGTTGGAAGGAAGTTTTGAATTTCTGCTGTTCGTATTATATTCTCGAATACGTTCTCTGTTCTGTTCTCTGATCGAAAATTCATTTTGTGTTATCCTTATTAATGCTATTGATCTTATAAGATATTCTGTTTAGTTAGTATTTTAACCAGTCTATTAATTGTGTTATCATAATTTTTTTTTAATTCTGTGTTCGAATTGCATCATTAAGTTTATTACCTTTGTTATTTCTATACTTGTGGAATGCCTATGTATTTTTCTGAGTGTAATTCAAAATTTATTACTTTATTCCATTCCATTTTATATGTTTCTTATCTTCCTAATAGGTTTCAGATCATTTGTGAGTTCCCGCCCCCGGTTCAAGTGCACCTTACACTCTTTTGGGTAGGTGGAACCAGAAAGATTTTAATAAGTAAATAAATACCAAGCTAGGATACATATTTGCTTTTTCTATTTTCTAAGCTTGCTAACTGTGAATGTTATGTTTAGTAGGATAGTGATAAAAGGATTCTAAACCGTTTTGGGTGAAGGAAGTTCTCCTCGTTTCTCGATATTATTTTGTGCATTCTTTTACCCAAACGAAGCAACTAAAATGTATAATAATAATTTCTTTTAATTATTCTGCTATCCTGAGTTCTTAAATCTCTTAAAAGAAACCGAATTACATTAAAGGGTTTCAATAATAGATTCGATATTATAAATATTTCTTGTCCTTTGACAGAACGTCGCCCCAAGTCCCCGTGACTGATGCGATTACAGAAACAGAACCGGTCGGATAGACTTGGGACATGATGTTCTTTGAGAAACATGTTGTATTTTATTTCACTTCAGTAGTATACTGAATGAGTTATTTTATATAGTTGCATGTAAAATAAATTGCCAGATTCTCGTGGGAAAATAATAGTTCTCCAAAAATTACTAAAATGAGTGAAATAGTGTATACATACGCAAATGATTTTAAAAAGTAAAATTTTACTACCGCCGAAAAAGAAGATTATTCAGATACATTTATTCTTGTTACCAGAGAAAAAGAACATTACACAGATACATTTATTCTTCGTCGTATTCAGATATTTTAGTCAAAAATACGTCCCGGAAATACTACCTGACAAATTACTGGCATTCTGAAAATTCTGGCTCAGCTGCCGAGAATTCTTCGGTAAAGTAAATAGCAGAGTCGGTTTCAAAGGATTTATAAAGATGAATACATAAAAGTCCGATACCATACAAAGCAAAGAAAAACAAAACCTACCTGCAAAATATGCCCTCAACCAGCACCTTTTAAAATGCATTGGTTTCGCCAGAATGGTTGCGTAACCGATTGCTTATGCATGCAGACATGTTTATGTTTTGATAGGAGTTGCAGGAATATCTTTTCAGTCGAAGCCGGGGACAGTCTTCTGTTCTGAATCCTTACCAGATTTTTGCCTCCGGCTTCACGTCCTGCTGCTGTTTCGTATTCTAATCAAGGAATAAATCACAATGAAATGGAATAGTTTAAAAAAAATTATATCTATATCTTTTATTTTGCTTTCCTTTCTTTTTCTTGCTTTAGGAAAATGTGTGCTGCATTATAATTTATTTTTCTAAGAATTCTGAGGCAATGAATGTTGTCTAAAAGTGGAGATAACTGTGTTTTTTCATCTGAATTCTTCTTTGCTCTCTAAAAGGTGTCTTTTTATACCTTTGG
>BGPR01005314.1:3757-40024 GCA_013235015.1 Araneus ventricosus
AATGGTTCTTTATTAACCCTCTGACTGCTTATCCCGGGATTTCCGCGGGTTGGAAGTTCGTCTTGAATGGTTCTTTATTAACCCTCTGACTGCTTATCCCGGGATTTCCGCGCGTTGGAAGTTCGTCTTGAATGGTTCTTTATTAACCCTCTGACTGCTTATCCCGGGATTTCCGCGGGTTGGAAGTTCGTCTATTTTCTGCTGTATCCTTTGATTTTCGCAAGCTAATGGGTTCACTTTGTACTTTTAAATCGTTTAATCATATTATACTAATAATGTCCTGCATGTAAAGAAACAATTCGCTTGGTTCAACGGTATTTGAACATGTTTTAAAACGTTGCATCCAAATATTAATTCAAAAAAATTATGCAGTCAGAAGGTTAAACAATGAAAAAACCTGCGTACTTTATTTTTAATCAATATATACTCCTCAATTTTGTAGCTTCAAATGAATCAATTTAAATACATGTCTGAATTTATAGCTCACAAGCTTACAACTGTCATTATCTTAATAAATTGAGTTCATCGTATCTTTGCGATGAAAGAATAATGGATTTAACATTCATTCCACTGGCGGTTCTCAAAAAGAAATTTCTCAAATCCATCAATAAGCAACCATAGATCGCCATTTACTTTAAACGAATGATAGCTTTGTCAGAAACCTTTTTAACCAGAACATTTATCACAGAAAAATCGCAATAAAACCAAAACACACACACACTGTAGCGAACCCTTTTGATGAATTACACAAACTCCAAGGATGAGATGGTAACCTCTGCTCTGCAACTTTCCACAATTTTTAAATTCCCATAACTTGTCAAGTAAGCATGGTTCTTGGTATTAATATTTGCATATTCGCCAGCGTCCCACCATTAATACCCATCCTGGACAAAATGATGAATATTTCCCTGGAAATTTTTAACCCCAGTCGACCTTTGTGGCACCGACAGATGGCACTGCGTGCGATCGACTCCGGAAATGATTAATCACGTGAATCTCTTACTTCCGGAACAATGGCGTATTTACGCGAGAGACTAATTGCTGTAAGGTTGGTTGGGGGATCTTTGCCTGGAAGACTCTATGCTTCAAGTGCCAAAGACAAAATAGAGACTGCTTGCATGTAGCTGACCGTAGCGGAGCAGTCAGCAGATTCTGGAAGTTGTTAACGACGTTTGCACTTTGCCTTAACCTCGGAAAGATGGGCTTTTGTAACAAAATCAGTCGCAAAGTTCAGAATAATCATTCATGGGGATTATAAATTACCAAGAGACGTCTATGAGTCTTTGTTGATACGGATTATGAGATGTTGTCGTATAATTAGATATATATTTTAAGAATTTGTTTACTTTGCTGTAGAAATAGTAGCAGTAGTTCAAAATTTATTGATTATGCTTTTAGAGATAACAGTTTAATAAGTAATGCTAACAATTGAAAACATGATTTCTAAATCACGTACATGTAAATTTAATACTGCAGAAAATTGAAAGAATTAAATTAAGAAGCAAATTGCCGCATGATAGAGTAGGGGGCCCAAATATCGCCCACTTACGCCATTATTTTAATCAGAGGATAATTCATGAGAAATTTGTCTAAAAATTGTTCCAATCTATTATCTGGACTGTTATCCTGATATATACTGACTTCCAACTTTAACACATAAGTTTAACACACATACCAAAACTTTTTTTGCGATGCAGAATTTTTACTTCTAAAAATAAGTATTCCTAATATCGCCCATTATATTCCTAATATCGCCAATGTCTAAAATGGATCGAAATAAAGTGTAACTTAAGCTATGAACATATTTTCCTTATTAAACATGAAAATTAAGGCACAAAAAATTGAAAGTAAAGTAGACAACTTTTCTATATTTTTAGGAATTTAGTAAAACATTCTTTTAACACTTTTCCTCTAAATAAATCATCAAAATAAAAAAAGAACTTAAGAACATTGTCAGGTGATAGAACATCAACCATGTATTTTTAAAGGTAATTTTTTATTAATATAGTGCCTCTCAAAGGGTTAGGGTGATAATGGGAATATCCAACTGGGAGATAATGGGTAAACTCAAGTGGACGATTTTGAGAACAACCTAACCCTCAAACATAGCGACATCCCCATTCGGAATCGGATCGCAAACCAAAAAATAAGGCAATAATAGTCACTATCACTGTTTCAGATGATATAACATTATGATTTGAAAATTACTGATTATACATAAAGCAATGAAACAGGATCACTAATTCACCTAACACGAAAATCAACAAAAATTCTCAGAGAAAAGAAAAAACAACACAGGTTCAAACGGCTTCCTCAAATCAATTACTGAAGGGGGAAGCTTCTGTAGTCCCGGTAGTGGCCACCATATACAGTTAAAATCAAGAAGAATCCGTGGTGGGTGTTATTAGGAACGTAGACGATATTTGGACCCCCTTCCTTATCTACAAAAATGGCGAATTTATTTACAAAAAAGAATGGAATACAGAATGTTCATTTGTTTTCCAATTATAAGATAAGAATATTATAATTGCAATCTGTATCTTTACTTTGCAAGTAAGCAAGAACATTGACATATAAAGAAGCAATTTCGTCGCAACAGTTCAAAGTGAAGTTTAACCCTTTGCACACGAGAGGTGAATCTCAGTCACCATTCTAGACAGTGCAGCATTTTTACGTTTCTTGATTTCGATGGTTAAAAAACTATCTACAAATTTGTACGAAGTTGTAGAATAATTTTTCAGGAAACATGAGCTCACACAAACACGTTTTTTTTCTTTCCAAAGCAATAATATGAACTCTTGTAAATCATTCATCTAATTACTTTTCCGAGTGCAAAGGGTTAATATTACAAGACTCTAGGACTAGGTGAATGTTTAACTTCGTCGTAAAATGAAAAGCATTGAAACAGTAACAATCGCTCGTAACTGATTGAGTTCAAAAATTTGACACAATTCTAAAATTTTGATGTAAAGATTGCGCACTAAAATTCTTTCATCCAGCTTATTGTGTTTTTGGATTATCGCATTCACACACGTTTTAATAGCAAAAAGGAAAGGCAGTGCTCATTAACTGATATGGTCCACCATTTCATGCGAATCTTTAATTTTGATGGTAAAACCATATACCAAATTCCATCTATTTAGCTGGCTGCGCTTTTTAGTTGTCACGTTCACATGCACACTTATAGACAGGCAGATGGATTTCCATATGATGCATTTTATCCAACAGTTGATACATATCTTCAATTTTGATGTAAAGACCTGACAATAAATTTTACCTGTGTAGCTTGTTCCATTGTTGAGTTAGCGTGCTTACGGACAGAAAGAGACGGCCAGACAGACTCACTGTCTAAAGCCTTGTTCCAACGGCGTGTGGCTTGGCCAAATCGCGAGTCGCTCAAGATTCGTACTTGTGGACTGTGTTCTGTTGAAATCGAACAGTCGTGCCGTTCTTAATGCGCGTGGCTTTGCAAATATCTCGACAGCGCTCGGGTGAGCGGATGCATTGGCACCGTCTGGCCTCTCTATTTTAATTTGATGCGCGAGCTATTTACTGCCATAACGCGGGAGGGAAACAACAGATGCAATTACAAGCCAGCGAGTCACATCGATTCTTCCTGTTCCGATGACAGGGAATAACGCGAACCGCGGACGAAACTCGTGAAAAGACAGGCCGTCGGAACGCAGCTTTATTTTAACAATGTGTCTTTGGGACTCAAAGATATATAAAGCGTGGAAGATCTCAAAGTGGAATTTAAGCAGTTTTGGAGAACGGGCACACGAGTTACCATTACCATGCCGCAAGATTCCCAACAACTCGAGTTTAACACGTAATTACAGCTCTGCACGGAGTATTCTATGAACAGTTTTCATGGGCAATGGATAGAAGTTAAGGTGTTTCTCTGATTCAATGAGAGCTTTGTTTCACTACATCAGAATTAATTGAATTTACATGTAGCTTTTAGAATTACATTTTAAAGAGACGAAATATATGAACATTTTCTCGTATAAATAGTTTTTGTAAAAATAGAAAAATAGGCTCGTGATATACTAAAAGTGATGGCTTTAATTAGTAAGATAAAAAGGATTCCCGCCTCTGTTCCAAAAAGAAAGCGTTCTTTAAGTTGGGGAAAAAGCAGTTGGACAATTGGTAATAATTAAGATTTCACATAAATGATCGTGACGCTCACAACGTAACGTGTTTTGAGTGTGTTAGGAAATAATTAATGGGGATTTACAATTTTCATGTAAATCCTGAAAGATGATTTTAATCATGAATCCAAAACATGAGCAAAAAAACCCTCAATAATTTAACAATCAATTCTATAAATTTCTACAGGAATGTTTCAACTGCTTGAATAAATGCCAACAGCAACAGTATGCATCTCACACAGAACGGACTGTTGTTTTCATCAGATATGAAAAATATCTCCACGTCTATTGGCCTTTCACCTCAGCGCCACCTTCGGGAGACAAGAGGAATCCATCATCCGCACACAATGGCGGCTGTAATTTATTGTCGGTGGCAAAATTCGTCCAGCCGTCGGCTGCTGGCGTCGGATATGTACATATGTCATGGACGATATGCGTGTTGTCAGTTGGGCTTTGGCCCCACTGACTGGTCAGCTGCTGGACGCTTCTGCATAATGCCCACTCATCGAGGTGGCATATTTTGAGGCACAGTGCGAGGTATTTAGCCAGCAAATATAGGGGGACTATATGAACTAATATTTACTTGCGCGTAGAGGAATCTTCATAATATCCGCTGCCAAAGCGTTGGATTCAAGAGTGGTCAATTTATAACGAACTAGCTGTTATGCCCGGCGTTACTCGGGATTAAAACACTTTTATGTCTAATATTTTTAATGAAAAAACCATTTTTGTATAGAAAATTATAATACAAAAATTCCTTTAGCGTCTGAAACGTTTTCACTTCAAATTTCGTTCGTAAATAGTGAAGTATAAGAAGGATTTTGACGAATGTTTTGGGTCAATTAATTAGATAGGTAAATTTTCGTTAATAAAAAGCGACAAAATAACCAGATCAATAGTTGTTCCCGATATAAATTATGAATCGTCTGCTTTTAAACTTTTCTTTAGTATTCGTCCAGAATTTTGTGCATATGTTCTAGGTAACAGCTCTTCATACGAATTCTTGTTCATTAACAAGAAAAAATACATTGTTACAAATTGTGAATTTTATCCACAATTGAAATTTTTAAAAAAAATATTGAAATGAGAGCAACAATTTTGAACGCAAATGAAATTTATGTCACTGAAAAGTTATTTTTTAAACTTTAATATAGTATAAAAATAGTTATTGTAACATAACACTTCCGAAATATATCACAAAAAAAAACGCAAAATCTTTATTAATTTGTAATTAAGAAAATTTCTTTAACTTTGGGGCGTTTTATAGTTGACAGTGATCTTTCAATTCTTTTTAAAATATTTACAGAAATAAAATTAAATTTGTTCAAAGCCTTACAGTTGCCTACCAACGAAGCATCATTAAATTTGATTTATTTAAGAATAGTCTGCTGTAATAATTTATTTATTAAATTTTGAAAAAATAATAAAAGTTGAAGGAAACATTTCACAGATATAAAATTGTTATCATTGAAAAGGTAAAATTTTGAACTTTAAGATGGTATAAAAATATTTTTTGGGGGGGATAATTTGCTCCGAAGTAAATATAAAACTGTTTCGGGTAAATTCTAATTAATTGGCTGTTTAATTAACTTACGGACTTCGAAAAGTTGACAATAATCTTCCTCTTTTCTTAACTAATAAGTTTGCTAAGTTTGGTTGAAATTGCTGCAGTAGTTTAGCAGGAGATGTGGAACATACACACATACATACCCACAATGACTTTTATTTATATTAAAATTATATTTTGTTTAATTGTTGCTTTATTCGACAGTGAGTAAATTTTTAAAAAATGGATTTTTTTAAATTAAATAAATGTGATTGTTTTATTTTCTGGCGTACGAAATATACAAATAGAAAATATTTCAATCATTAGAAAATTCGACCTTAACATTTTGGTGAATCTATACATTTTAGGCCTCCCTGCGTCCGATAAAAACGATTTTCGGAATTTTACCTGTTGGTCTTTGAACACAATAATTCAATAACGGAACGAGCTGGCTGAATGAAATTCGGTATTTGATCTTTACACCAAAATTGTAGATCTTTATAAAATGTTGGACATAATCTACCAACAGGGAGTCCGACTGTCTGTTTATTCGTGGGCATGCGAAACCGAAAACGCAACAAGTTAGATGGACGAAATTAGGCATGAAGTTCTATCATCGAAATTGTAGATCTTCATGAAATTTTGGAACAAATCGCTCAAAAGGTTGACTGTCTATCCGTCTTTCTATTCGTGTGTATGTGAGCACCATAATTAAAAACCAGCGGGAGTGTTCTTCCCTAAACTTTTTCGTATACTTCCCCATAAAGGTGATGTTTCTCCTCTCCCCGCATGGATAAAATATTCGAACCTACTGTTACCCAGAATCCTATGACTATCAGAAAATTTTTCATTGTATATTATAGTGATTGTAAAATATTTAGGTAAAGAATCAAATTCAAAGAGATGCGTACCGATTTTCCGCTCTTGCCGCCTCAAGGACAAACTGACGTAGTTCGCTCCATAGCTTTCGCGTGCACAGAAGATTGCTTCCAGTACGCATGCGCGTGGAGAAACGGATTCTTTTCAAAAGTAAATTATACAGACCGACAGACAGTCAACCATTCGACGGATTTGGCCCAAAATTTTATACGGACGTACATTTATGACGATAAAACAGTGTACCAAATTTTATCCATCTAGCTATTCAAGTTTTTGAGATATAGTGTTCACATGACCGCGGACAGACAGACTTCCTGTTGACGGATTTTGTCCAAAATTTGATAGAAACCTACAAATTATGTTTAAAGACCACATACCAAATTTCATCCCAGTAGCTCTAATAGTTTTCGAGTTATCGTGTTCACAGAGAGGCATAATTCCAAAATTGTGTTTTTCGGACTCGGGGAGGTTTAAAACGTGGAGATTCGTCAAAATCTCGAATTGGAATTTTTTGACGATTACAATACTTTCTCTTTGTACACTTCGTATACGAGAAAGTAAAAATGCAACAATTGAGATAAATGAAATTTGGTATGTGGTTTTTACACCGAAATTGCACATTTGTATCAAATTTGAACACAGTCGCTCAAAGGAAAGTGATCTAAAATGCATATTGAATTCTTTTCGCAATACTATTGCATGGCCGTAGTGGTCGGGTTTCGGCTTTGGGGCCGGAGGGTGTCCAGGTTCGAAACCCAATTCCACTGAAGATCCACCGTGTATTGGGCGTTAAAGCATCTGTAGAGGGCGAAAGGTCCTCCGGCTGATATGGTGCAGACAAACCACCCGGGTCCGCCTACCCTCCAATTTGCAGCTGCACTGTTGACTACAATTCCATTGTTTACTATTGCATTCATATTTATACTACTTTATCACACTGTTACAAATCTGGAAAACAGCTTTCTTACTATATTAGTCTTGTGGTTTGAAAGAATGTTTTACGGAGATTCGTATTGGATGGAAGCCAATGACACCGACCTTGGCGACAAACTTGGTCACCGTTTTGGTGACTTAGTGATAAATTTGGCGACTTTGCTGACAAAATGGAGGTCCTCGAAAATATTAGAATCATGGTCCAATCTCTATTAGGAACAGAAATATAGAGATTGTTCTAGATGAGTCCATGTGACGTCCCGCCCTGTCGGGAAGACTAAATACCCGGAGTTGCTGTACGAGTGAAAGTCTTTGGAATGTGTTTGAACGTCTATGAATCTCTTTGGAGTTTTTTCCGCAGTGCGAGGTGGTAAGCCGGTAGACACCGAACGGTATTGAAAGTGGAAATTGCTGTTGTTATTAGTGATTTGCTGCATGCTTGTGTTGCTAATTTTTGCAAATACTGTTCTTTTCGTCTTACCTGTGCTTCGAAATTTCTGGAATATTTGTGAATACAGCGTCATTCTCCATTATCCTGCTTTTTCGACTGTTTTCACCGTACACTCAACGGACGATTTTCGTAACAATACATTAACCAGCGGGAGTGGCCTCCCCTAAACTTTCTCGTATACTTTTCAAATATTTGTCATTTCCCTTCCCCCTGGAGTTGATAAAAAGTTCGAACCAACTGTAACCCAGAATGGAATGACTATCAGAAGGTTTTTCATTGTTGATTATAGTGATAGTAAAATATTGAGGTGAAGAATCATATTCAAAAAGATACGTATGTATTAAAACTTCGCAATATTTATTTTTTTTATCAAACTCTAGCAATGCGAATTCCGCGTGCGGAGAAGAAAACAGAATAGCTTGCGCATGCGCACATTAAAAAACAGACTCCACCATTTTTTAGCAAATGAAAGTAGAAAAACAGTCTGTAAAAGCCGTTCGAGAAACTTCAAATTAAAATCAAAATATAATCCGTTATGAAGTTTGATTACTTTGTTCGTGTTTTTTGAATTTTTTTAAATATTTCATATACTGGACAGGAATTTCTTAAATTATCAATCCAAGAAAACTTCAAAGTACTTACAGTTAGATTAATTATCTTACATCAGTGCTCTGTAAAATATTTCTGCGTAAATGAATTCATTTATAGAAAAAATTAATTTGAAACAAAAATTGCAACGAAAACTAAATTACGAAGTTCAAATATTTTACGCGTGAATTTCTCATTACATGGTTGAAGTAAAGTACATTCCTGGTTAAAACGATCTAAGGAGTTGTTTTTTTATCGTCAAATAAAGTATGGTAAATATTTTTTTAAAAATGCATGTTAGTTATCAAAGCAAAATGTGCAGTCAAAAGTCTTTTTCCTCTGTCTTTTCCTTTTTAATTCAAAATGTTTCCTTTTTTTACTGAAATACCATAAATTCTTGACGTATGATTTAAGCTTTTTTCTCCTTCTGATTTGAACTATTGTCATTGGTAATTTATCCCCTAAATTCTATAATGGACAGGAACCAAGCGGGAAAAAATAATTGCGAAATAAGAAATTCAGTACTTTTAGAATAAGAAGGGGAACATCTTTTAAAAATATCCAGTTTTCTAGCAGCTTTTCAGTTCAACTGTGTTCACAACTGAAAAAAAAGTCACTAAT
Organism: Araneus ventricosus; assembly: GCA_013235015.1. Lineage (NCBI taxonomy): Eukaryota > Metazoa > Arthropoda > Arachnida > Araneae > Araneidae > Araneus > Araneus ventricosus. Next base: position 12,927 of record BGPR01005314.1, read on the forward strand.
TTAAACTGTCGGCATTTTCGAATAAGATTTCCTTTCGAATTCAAGGGGGGGGGGTGATAGAATGAAAGGAAAAAAAAGGTGGAAAAATAGATTTTGTTCCAAGAAGAAGAAATTCAATTTATTTGACCAAAAGAAGAAGAAAAAAATAATGAAAAACTAGAGTAATATAAATTTAATTTCGTTGATTCTTTTTAATGCTGCCGTTTTAACGCAAAATAATGGGCAGATTTTCTTCAGGAAAAATATTTCTTGCTGATTGTAAAATTTAAAGTGCCAGTTTCAAAAACAATGGCTTCTGTTCATATTATCAAAGAGGACGAAAAAAATGGAAGTATGCTATCCAGGATAATTCAAACTGTGATTAAATTGAATTCTTTTAATACGGTAATTATTTTTTTCTAAAAGTTATTCAATCAATTCCAAACTAAGTGTTTTCTGATGTTCATGTTTTTGTCTTGAAATTAGAAGGCAATTCTTTGGATTTTAATTTCCCAATAACTCAGTCACAGCGATTTTTTGTAAATTTGAAAATGAAAGCGCAGGTGATGCGCCATGAGTTGAAGATCTCTAATTAAAGGCGCATCGTAATGTTCAATGACTTTTTTCATTTTAATTATTTAAAAAAGTTTTGATAGAATCATAAACAATCATTCACATTAAAGCACCTTTATAAAAAAACTGTTTCTGAAATAACTCTGGTTGAAATTTAAATTTGAGACAATTTTTTAAATTTTATAAAATCTCTGCTATTTCTCAAATACTGATATTTTAGCTACATTTCTCTTTGAAATGTTCACTGAAATATATTACACAAGACAGTGCAAAGATGCTAAAATATTTATTGAAATATTTAATGAGAAATGTAACAGTACATTTAACAGTATTTTATTTTATCTCTTATAGCATATGTTACCGTTAAAGAGTGAGTTTGTTATTCATAGAATAACTAGGAAATTCATGAAATACCTAGTTTTACCGCTTTTACCGATTTACTACAGTCTTTCCATTTTATTTTAACATTTTTTGACTTTCATGATATTGATATATATATATATATTTGGTGCCTCTAAAATTCGAATTTAATGCGACATAATCGATTCCTAAGATCGATTGGCATTTGATTGTTGGAATTCCAAATCTGGGTTGTCTTTTTCATAGTAATAGTTTATAATCTAATTATCTTTCTGTTTTTCATTGTATGATTATTAATTAGGTAATATTATTTTATATTTAATTTTAATTATTGGTTTAATAGGTGTATATACTGAAAATGTTATTTGAATTTTAATTGTTTGTAAAATATTTAACTATATATACATATATATGTAGTTAAATATTTTACAAACAATTAAAATTAAATATAACCTGGGGCTAATGCTCTTCCAAAGCAGAGCTACTAATTTTATTGTTGGAAACTCCATATACTTGGATTGCTTTTTTTCAATAGTTTTGATAGCAACAGAGTTCATTTACATGTTAATATCTAAATGTTTAAACTTATCTTCTGCTCTTAGTATCTATAGTATTTTAAATTTTTTAAATTTTATTTTAGATTTGCTTATTTTGTTTCATTAATGAATTTTTAGTTTATGAATTGCATTTTGATATGTCTTGTTTACTTTGTTTTTGTATGTTCATATATAACAAGGTACTTGACCCATGCGATTTTCTCAGATTGTGAGATAATTGGTAATTTGTGTGTGCCATTTTTATTTGACCTTTGGTCATATGGTCTAATGGAAGGGATTTCCATTCCAATCTGAAAAGCCATCATAATGGTGTGTAGGTAAATATCTTTTGAGGGAGTAAATTTTCACTTTTTCATTCCTCAGTCGATTGGGAGTTTACTATTTACTAATATATTTCTGAGTTTTAAGCATACTTCTAGTTATAATCTGATATACGATGTTGAGCAGTATCTTAATTCTAAGTGGTTTAATTTTTAGATTATTTAGAAAAAGGCAAGTTAGGGATACTTGACCTTACCAAAACGTTACTGCAGCTTGGATGTTAGGCGACCGAAGCATATTGTATGATTCGGATCAGTTTTCTGGTGCGGTGCAGTTTGTCTCCAATAGGGCATCTCAAATATACAGAATAATTATTTAAAATAGATTGTCAGCAATTATTTAATAAATAAAATTTCTTTTTAATTTGATAATTTCAAATAGTGCAAATAATTATTTTAGTAAGAATTTTATAGAGAATTGAAATTTGTTTATTTCATTTTTTCCTCGCTTGCGAAAAAGCGATTTTAATTAATTTGTTATTTTAATAAGAATCTTTTGCTCGAACTATTTGTCATCGTTTGGTTTCTTCTAACGTTCCGTCATTTCTCTTGAGTTCGTCTCTTTGTAGGTTTGAATTTTCTCGTATCAAATATTTTTCTTCTTTTGCTTTTGTTTACATTGCAAAATTTGGAAAGCCGAGTAAGTCTGTTTAGCTTTACCAACTTCTTGTTTTGCGCCAAATTTTTTAAACCCCTACTTTTCATTTTGGTGCTGTTCTGCTCTATTCTAATTTTGCTAAACCAACTTCAATGCGCTAGTGACCATACTAGATTCCCAGTTGCAATGCTATAATTTTCATTATTTAATTAATTCAATATTTAATTTGTTTGTTTAATTTTCAACTAATTTAATTTAATAACTATATTTTATTTAATGAGTACACTAATATTATTTATTAACTAGAAGTTTATTAATAACAATTGCGTTTTATAAATTCCATATTATTTTAATATTAATTTCATTCATATTTTTTGATAATTGCAACTCTTTCAATTCAATAGTTTTAACCTAATATCTGAATTTCTCGCACATCCAAATTATCAAAAAAATTTAAGTACTCTTTGCATGTAGCATCAACTATCAATACCACAAGGGTCAAGAATCCCTAGCTTAGGGTCAAGTATCCCTAAATTTAGGGATATTTTACCCTAGGTGATTTTAAGAAATATATTTATTTTGTGATTAAATGATATATAAATTTAGCATAAGTACATTTATCATTCTTAAAAACATATCCTTTTATTATGCTAATTATCAAAATTTTCGAGAAATAATAATAAAAAAAACTAGGGTCAAGTATCCCTAGTTTACCCTACTTCTTTATTTTTGATTTTGTATGTAAGTCGTCTGATAAAGTAAAGGAGGGTGTTACAACCATGATAACTATTTATCTATGTGTTCAATCAACATAGTAATAGATAGTATCAAGTTAATTGTAATTTATACAAAACATATATTGAATATTGAATGTTTGTTTGGAAAGAATATTGCGAAGAAATCATGCCGACAAATCATTGTTTTTGAGATTTAATTATGTGTTCCACTTGTTCTCAATTTAGGATTATAAAATTGTTAATTTTGAGGTTTTGCTAATCATATTTCGTTAAATCTTATCTTCTAGAGCTCTAAATGCACTCTCAATTTTGAGAAAAACATTATAAACTGTTTCTACAAAGGTATCATTATATTTTTGAGGCGAATGCCATCATTTCACACTACTCCAGTAGCACAAGGATTATTGTATAATATTATACGATATTGAACAATATTCGCAATATTGTATAATACTGTACAGTATCATATAATATCGAACAATATTGTACAATATCATATAATATTATATAACATCGAACAATATTGTACAATATCATATAATATTATATAATATCGAACAGTATTGTTCAATATCATATAATATTATATAATATCTAACAATATTGTACAATATCGGACAACATGTTGTGCTACCTGGTCGTCGCCGAATTTATACATTTTTACGCCCTATACCAAAGAACTTAATTCAGCGCCGTCTCCTCTAGTGCATTCACCACGGTTATAAGGATAGGCAACGTAAATGTGCCACCAGTTTATTTAATACACATAGATGTGCTTAAAAAATATTTTGTATGGTCTTTTCTAAATAATACTGAAATTAGCAAATAATTTATTGTAATTTCTTTTATATTTGTGCCCTCCTAATGTTGCGCCCTAGGCTATGGCCTGGGTTGGCCTTATGGAAAATCTAGCCCTGTGCACATTTTAGCCTTAAAAAAGTGAAACTGGACTGAAGAAAAGGGTGGCGTGTATGTTTTACGTTATATCTGCACAGATCTGACCACCACACATTTACGCCAATGCAGGTCATGTACGGAGATCCACTTCGGCCAACCGAATGATGAATCTGTACAGATCAGTCTGCAGAACCACGTGACCAGCTCAGCGAAAGCGATGGAGCGAGCAGCCTCGATCATCCGGGGATTTACTCGCCGTCCCCCAACCCCACAAGAATCATTCCTCCAGCAACAGAAGATGGGGACGTAATAACCCTCACTCCCTCCTTTCCAGGAAAATCCTGTTTGTAGGAAATCTTCGAAACCACCAACCGAGAGGAGAGAGGGGGAAATTCCCGAAAAAAGAAAAAAGAAGGGGCTGGGGGGCTTGAGCGGGGGGAGGGCAACTTCCCGACTTCCTTCCGTGTTTATGTGCGGTCTGCGGCCGCCCCAGGGCTTTTTCTGTGGGGCTTCCGCGGAAAAACAGACGTCAATATACTCTTTTCCCGTGTTTACATAAGCTCTCGAACTGAGGGATTCGAAGAGAATGGAATCACTTGAGCAAGGCTCACGCAACAATCTTTGTACCATCACCCCCCTCCCACTTCTGTAGGTGGTTTGGGCAGAGCTCTTCCTCAGCGAAGTTTCCCAGCCTTGAATAAAATTGAAAGCAACAACTATCTCGGATAAGAGAACATAATGCTGCAGTGGCTGCCGCTGTTATCCGGTAGAATGAAGCCGAAATTCCATTTTTATGAATGCGGTTGTGGAGGCAGAGTTATCGCGTACAGAAGACTCGGTGCACGCAAAGTGCTCTCAGAATTTGTTGGCATATAAAGATTGCTAGGGTTACAGAATAGCACGTTTCTAAAGTAGAGATATAGACAGAATTTTTAAGAATTGTTTCTTATCCGCTTTCGTATACAATGATGCGTGCGTGGAATTGCAGCATTTTCGATATTTTAATCTGTAATTAAGGCAAAGTAGTAATGAACTTCAATGAGAAAAATCACTGGGGCCACGCTCAGGTGTCCTTTACGTTCTTATATGGGTTGAAGTAATATTAAATGTTCCAAGTAGGATGTTTCAACTAAATGTTCCATGTAGGATGTGTCAAATAAATGCTCCATGTAGGATGTGTCAAATAAATGTTCCAAGTAGGATGTGTCAACTGAATGTGCCAAGTAGGATGTGTCAACTAAATGTTCCAAGTAGGATGTGTCAACTAATTATGAGGTTAAATAGACTCTTAGATCCAAGGGGTTAAATTATTTGCCCTATTTAAAATACTTAGTAAGAAGGAATAGTTAAAATCAATTTCCTTTTGTGAATATGCATAAAATTCTTTCAAATGGCAGTATATAAAATCTATCATATTTTTTGTGTCTTCAAATGAGTATTAAGTAATGCTGTAAAGATCTTTTTTAATCCGCGTAGCGCACTAAAAAGTTATCCATCTTTTAAAAATGACAAACGCAACAGATCAAGTTTCAGACTTATAGCCTGGCTTAGATCAGTATGAAAGATTGAAGCACATAGGATTCCCATTCCATTTAAGAACAGCCCGACAAAAACGAAAACTTCTTAGATGGAAAAAAAACCCTACGCGATCAACAGCTTATCAAAACACCACCAACTTTCCAAAGTGTCACGCTCTTTTACGAACTTTGACTGATGAAGCCAACATATCTCTTGTTTCCTTCCACACTTTTTTCGACCCTTTTTGCAGTTTCAGGCATGATAGAACATCTGTTTAATACCCTCGTGTCATCTGCGAGATTTTACCCCTTAAGTACACTGCCGCCAAGTAGAGATTAGAACACGGATACCCTATGACCAGAAAGTCAGAAAAACTCTCAAAAGGCTTACTTGCAAAAAATAGGGCATCGTTCACCAAACAAGATCTGCCAAGTCCGCACCGTTGACCCTATCATACCTTGTCGAGCGTCCTCACCATTATCTGTCGCAGCACCTACCCCAATAATATTCCTCCTTCCCTGGGGTGAAAAAATTGACGTGTCTGTTATCAAGGTGAAGTTATCGGCACGCTTCAATACCTCCTCCACCCCCTAAGTCTTTGGGACACGTCGACTGTTCCTGGAATAGAAAAAGAGATCGGGCCGGGAGAGCAAAGGGTCTTCCTTATCTCTCATGTCGTGACGTCAAATGTGCGTGCCAGAGAAGCCCCACTTCATGGAGACGAACAAAAGTTTAGGAGATGAAGAGGGAAAACGTTGTGGAAAAAATGAAAAAAAGAAGAGCCGAGAGTCTCTCTCTCTCCCGATAGAGTTAGTTCCTCCAGATACCGATGGTTGCCAATTCAGCTGTGTGTAGTAACTGGAGCCTTCTTAAATTTTTACCCTTTTCTTGGAGGAATTCCGGGTCTGGGAAAAATGGAAGCGATACGCTTTAGATTCTTTGGAAAGTTCAAAGTTGCCAGATGAAGAGCTGGCTCGGAATATAGACCTCCAGGGTTCTGACGTTTCCTGGAGTTGCTGCTTGATAAATAAAACGCATCAGTTATTTAGAACGTATTTTGGATGAACTCGGAGATATTTTGAAAGGTTGCGAGAAGAAAACTAAACGTAGATGTGCCTTTCGGTTAAGTGATAAAATATCTTTAATTCTCGTAAATTCGTCTGCATGTCTCTTAGAAGTCTAAGAGATAAAAAGTAATAATATTGTGAAGCAAAAAAAGTCATTAAGAAATAATAAAAATTAAAACATAACAAGACTAATAATACAAATGAGTAAAACAGGGTTATAATATTGATCAGAATAAACGAGGGATTTCAAAAGGCTTAATCGTTGTAAGAACAAAAGGATTAAAAAGCATAAACATACTATGTATTATTTAGATTTATGAATATGCTAGAAAAGTCTACAGATAGAAAAGTAATGAAGGTAACGCATATGTATGGATATGGATATTTCAAATTTATTCTTCTTGCAGAATTAATGTCTTGCGTGTGCTTCCCAAATGACATAAGCTTTTAACTAACAGTATATCATGTTAATCTGATACAGCCGAATTTTTTTATCATATCAATTTTGTCACAAGAAATTTAATAATTCAAATTTTACCTAGGTACATGCGTCATCTGACCGGGGTTCAAAATTACGAGGCCCGTCCCTAAATAGCCCTCGTGTAGCTTCAAAACGGGACGTTAATATGGCCTAACCTAACCTAACCTAGGTCCATATTCGGTTAAAGGCCTTGAATGGCTATAACTTGCATTAATTTTCAGGAGCTTATTCCAGATTTATAAAAATATGGATTCTAACTCGTGAATGTTAGAAGCCATACTCAATGAATTACCTTAATTCTCCAAATGATCATATCATATTTATAGAATCATATTGACTATCACACTTTCTCTCAATTTAGAAGAAAGGTTATGAACTTTCAAGAACATTAACCTTTTTCTTACAGGGATTACGATGCAAAAATTTACCTTCAGAATACAGACAGTGAGGTATATAAAGTTTTGTATCGTCGTGACCAATGTCAAATCTTATGGCTTATGTAAGCCAAAACACTTTAACTTTACAGACTTCACTCACCTGACAATAAGAATCATAAAAAACACTACAATGCTTGCGATAATTTAACAGAAAACACAATGAGATAACTAACCAAAACAAGTTTTTGACCGTATCAACGCTGGAAATACGAGTGGAATGACAACAAGAATGGGAAAACTTTCAAGCCTATCAAAAACCAGGAAGAAATGTTTTCACTTTTTTTAAAGGCAGATTAAGAAAAAACAGCGGTAGTGATTTTAAATAAAATAAAGAATTCTGGTCTAGCTCGGGGGGGGGGGGGGCTGCAGCTCGTTAGCCACCCCCCTGGATTCGCCACTGTCCCTTGATACTCATCATCCCATGTGTGATGGATACATTTATACGAGGATTTGATTTCAGTTGAATCTTGTATCAGTTTATATTCATGATTCTCTTAACATAATTTTAAACTTCAGATTGTGGTAGATATTTAATCCATGTTTTATTAGTGACCTTGTACCTATTATGTTAATCGTCTATATAAATGTCCCTAATGGAGTCAAATAACTGTATCCACATTGTCGGCACTATCTTCATTTCCTTATTCCTCTTGTAAAATATGCATTTGATTTCAATATTAAAATGACGCAGCAAATTTTATGGCCAGCGGCATGTTAGCTGGATTAAAAAATGTTGAAAAAAAGAATGAAAATGTAGCAACCATAACGCTTCAGCTTATGATTCTTAATATAAGCCAAATAATATCTCGGAGAGCTTTGTTTACGGATTTAACAAAAATTTTGATGAAATAAAGTATGAAAGTAAAATGTTTTAGGGGATTATTTCAGATTTCAACAATGAAAGAGAATTATGCAATTAAATATTTGTTTAAACAATGAAAACGGTTTGAGTTACGTTGCAACAATTAAAAGTATTGTTGTAAATTATATCAAAATATATGTTCACAAATTTATTAAAATTAGAGAAAACGGTAACGGTATGGTAACTTAATTGATATCATTAGAAAAGTATTTTTTTGCAATTTCAGATGGCGTAAAAATGATTTTTGTGCTGTAATAACTTTGTAAGTTATTAAGGGAAAACGCCAACATTTCGCTTAATTTTCAATAAATTAAAATTTAAAAAAGGGCTCCGAGTTAAACATTACCACCCTCCAAAGTATGTTTGTGCCAAATTTCGTAGTTCTAGGTCCAGCGGTCTGTCCTGTAGAGCGCCAACACACATACACATTCTCTTTTATTGTTGGTAGAGGTGAATGAATATAGGAGTAGGTAACTTAGTCGGTAGCCGAACGTGGCCACAGAATAGAAAAGGGCCAAATCTTTTTGATGCATCTCCATCAAAATCTCCTATTTTGATTCCCGAAATCTAAAGATTTGTGGTTTAACTCTTTAAAATCCAGTGATATATTTTTGTATCGCCGTTTATTTATACCATTTCACATGAACGGTGGTGTAATTTTTGTTCGAAACTTACCATAAGAAGTACATGATACCTTGTGCTCCTAACGACATTTTCTATCCAAATGGTCTGTGTTTGAAAAATGTGTTGTCATGTTCAAAAAACCTCTAAATAACAAGACACCAAAGGCAATTTTCAACCACTATGTGTGAAATCTCCGTTCAGGACATGGCCAGCTCAAAATCTTTGAATTGAAACTGGCATCTGCCAACTATATTTTCCCTGGCGATATCAAAGCATCATCAAGAATATTTTTGGTTCACTAAAAATTTTGCGGGTTCATGAGTTAATATGTAGATAAATGAACACTCGTGTTTAAATCAGATTTCTAAATCGACAAGAATAGCAACATAATAGGGTGACATCAACCACCTTCGTTCAAGAGACGACCAGCTCAAAACCATTGAATTGAAACTGGTATCTGCCAACTATATTTTCCCTGACGATATCAAAGCCTCATCAAGAATTTTTTTTTTCAGTAAAACTTTTTCGGGTTCATGAGTTAATATGTAGATAAATGAAAACTCGTGGTTAAATGAGATTACTAAAGCGACAAGAATAGGAACGTAATAGGGTGACATAACCCATCTTGACAGAACGCCGTCCCATGTCCCCGCACCTGATGCCATTACGGCAACCGAACCGGTTGAATGGACATGGGACAAGCGATGGAGTATTTTACTATTTCTGAATCAAAATGGGCCACGTCTGCCTGATGGCAAGGTCTCGTTTTCGAGATCGGAGTGTTTCCGGTTTCAAACCCGATTTCATTGCGCTTGGTACACTTTTTATACATAATGACGTCGAATTTCTAACGCCTTCCCATTGATATGGCGCGGAAGTTTGGAAAGAGTAAGTCGATTCAGGGGTCGTCCCCGTCATTTTTTTATACTGTATTTTGGAACGAGGTACAAACCAAAACAGTTCATGTGTTGCTTCAAAACAAGACGTTGGTACAATTAAATAAACCTGCGTCAAAATTCCAAAAGTTCAGCATTTCTTCAAAGTGTGAATTTAAATTATTCTAATATTTTAGAGTACCTTTCTATTTCTGTGTTTCTTCATCTGTCATTGAATGAATTTAATCTTTTATTTAGCGCAGTATAGTCAAATTCATGGTTCTTGCTCCATAAAAAACCAAATCTTTAAAGTGCATCTGAGGTTTCGCGTAATCTTAGGGTCGAGTTTAACAATATTTGTTGATGGAGAAGCATTTCATTTTGAAATATTCAAAATCCTTAAGAACTTGCCTTATTTTAAAAAATATCTTTCTATCATTGTACAGTATTGTACAAGAAGCAGAACAAATGAAGTACATTATTTGAAACAGCCACTGGATTATAAAGGAGATAACGGGAATTTCATTGTGTCTCGAAGAAAGAATAATTTGTAAATCCTTTGTATTCTCCCCAGTATTTCTGTGGCTGTTTCTATATAGCCCAATGAACAAATGCCCGGTCACAAAAAGCAGAAGAGGCCGGCTCTCCATTGTGATGTGGCGGCGAGAAAAACGTTTTTCCGGAACCAAATCGTTCACGTCGAAATGTGGAGAAGACGGGCCAATGGGAGAAAAATGTTGCACTTTAAAACTTCTTCAATTTCTCTAATACTCAGTTTAGAAAAGGGAAAAAGGAGAAGAAAAAAACTGCGCGAAAAGGAGGATTTTTTTCTTCTTTTTTTGCCATCAAACTTATCTCTCCCCTTTTCCTAAAAGAAGAAAAGTAGGTCAGCGCGGAAAATACGTGAAGAAGAAGTACGTTCGAAACGGAAACTGTAAAGAAAGTGGAAGACTTTTTCCTCCAAATGCTGGTTTGCAACTTTTATTTTTCTGTTTTACATGGGCACCGAGAACAGGCGTTGTTATCAGGTGTGAGAGAAGACACATAGCAAAAAATCCAAAGAAAAAATTTGCGAGGGTATAGCGAGTTTGGAGCGCTCCTTTCTGAAATTTTTATTTCTTTTTTTGTTTTCGGTGAAGCGAATTCTACTGATGCGCGCTTGGTACGAAATGCCAGCCAAGATATAGATTACGTCATTTTGATGAAAATCGGATTTTCTGAATCTTCACGAGATGAGAGGTTCGGTCAGGTTTTTCTTTTTATCCTAATGTTGCAATGCCTCCAGCAACGAAACACTTTTTTGCTTGATCATGGGTAAGGTGACCATTTATTTCCCCCCTCAAACCGGGACATCTAGTTTTTTCAGATAATAGTATGTGGATTCAAGTTTCTATTTATTAATAAAAAGGACAAGAATGAACACGTGGAAATAAATAGTTTATGTGATCTTGTATTAAACTGAAGAATAAATTTTTGCTTGAGTACTTTTGGTTTTGATTCCAAACAAGAATAAAATTCTTGGTAGGATTACTTAAAATTTGCTTGGGTAATTAACATTGCTTTAAAAATCGCCACAAGCAGTTACGTTTTTTCGTTCATCCACAATGTATTCATAAGAGAAAAGACCATTCCTATTATTCGTGTGAAAGTGTTTGAACAATTTCACTCAACGATTTTCGCTTGAAGGATTGCCAGTGTTTCATTCCATTACTTTTTCCAGAGTTAGGAATAAGCGCGAGCTAGCAGGTGTCTGACCGCTTTGCATATGTGTGAGACGTATAGCATATATGCTCCTTCATCGCCGCAATACTAGACGCTACTGTCGGATTTTTTTAAAATTTGTCGCGCCTTTTTACTTTCTCGTATACGAAGTATACAAAGAGAAAGTATTGTAATCGTCAAAAAATTCAAACTCGAGATTTTGACGAATCTCCACGTTTTGGACCTTCCTGAATCCGAAAAACACAGTTTTGGAATTATGTCTGTCTGTCTGTGAACACGATAACTCGAAAACTATTAGAGCTCCGGATATAAAATTCGGTATGTGATCTTAACACATCATTTGTAGGGTTCTGTCAAATATTAGATAAAATCCGTCCACGGAAAGTCTGTCTGTCCACTTTCATGTGAACACTATAACTCAAAAACTTGAATAGCTGTATGGATAAAATTTGGTACACAGTTTTATAATCATGAATGTAGGCCCATATAAAATTTTTGGCTCCATCCTTCAAAGGTTTAACTGTCTGTAAGTCTGTATAATCGCATACTTTTGAACTTAATAACTTCTTTAAAAAATTAGTAAGATGAATGAAATTTTGTATGTGGCCTTCTAATCTTAATTGTAGATTTGTGTCCAATTTTAGTGTCAATCGGTTGAAAAAAGGCATTCAAATTGCATATTCAATTTTTCTAATCCGATTCACCACGTGCATGCGTACTGGTTTATCTAACGCAGCCGCGGCTTCTAGTTCCGTCTTGTTTCATGTATTGCTTAATAACACCTGCTTGGCGCTTTTTCTTCCGTTTTGGATCCTTTTTCGCCCTTTTGGCGCATTCTACTCCCGCTTAGCGTATTTTATTTTCGTTTTTGTTGTTTTTACGTGTTTCCACTATCTCTGAGGAAATAATCGGAGTTCGCGTGGCGTTCGGACTCACCCATAGGTACGCAATTTTTATGCGGTGGGAGCTGGAGTTGAAACCTTTGTTCGAAAGTATACGAGAAAGTTTAGGGGAGACCACTCCCGATGGTTTGAAATTGTTACCGTGAGTTGCTCTCTTTCTGAAAACGGGACATTTCGTCTTCTCGAAGATGTACTTGGGGACAACGGGGCAGGTTACCTGAAAACGGGACGCATGATAATATTAATTATGGGTGACCCTAAATCTTTTCCTCTAACTATGGTCTGATATAAGGTTAGTTTAGTTTAATTATATGGAAGGTTCATCATCCGGTTGCCATTATAATAGTTATCTGCTGATTCAGCATCATCCATTAGTTTGATAGACTGTGTAGAAACATCACTTACCAAGATGTAACTTGATTAACTTCAACATGGTATTCTGTTGGGCTTGTAAATTGTTATATAATGGTATCAGACAGCACTCTGAAATAACCACAGACTGTTAAGTTTTTCTCATTTCAACGCTATATCTCGTGTACTATTTGATATTATGCTATTAATCAAGTTTACTTATCATTTTTACCTTTGTAATGTTTAGTTTATTACGATATATATTTACGCATTTACAAAGCAGATATTATGCTATTAATCAAGTATGCTTATCATTTTTACCTTTGTACTGTTTAGTTTATTACGATATATATTTACGCATTTACAAAGCAGATATTATGCTATTAATCAAGTATGCTTATCATTTTTACCTTTGTACTGTTTAGTTTATTACGATATATATTTACGCATTTACAAAGCAGATATTATGCTATTAATCAAGTATGCTTATCATTTTTACCTTTGTACTGTTTAGTTTATTACGATATATATTTACGCATTTACAAAGCAGATATTATGCTATTAATCAAGTATGCTTATCATTTTTACCTTTGTACTGTTTAGTTTATTACGATATATATTTACGCATTTACAAAGCAGATATTATGCTATTAATCAAGTATGCTTATCATTTTTACCTTTGTACTGTTTAGTTTATTACGATATATATTTACGCATTTACAAAGCAGATATTATGCTGTTAATCAAGTATGCTTATCATTTTTACCTTTGTACTGTTTAGTTTATTACGATATATATTTACGCATTTACAAAGCAGATATTACGCTATTGCCAGCTGATGCCGCACCTAATTTCATTCGCTTCTTAACCATTAAATTCAACTATAAATCGAAAATAATAGGTTTAGGATAGGGCTATTAGTACTCCTTTTAGAATGTATATAGCAGCCTCGGGAAATTTCGTTTCGGAATAGGAATTATTAGAGATAAATTTTGGAAAATTCCTTAACTCAGAGATAAGAAATATATTTACGCATTTACAAAGCAAATTTCGGAACTCACCAGACATATGGAGGGTTCAGAGTCCCTCCTAGTCCGTGTTTTGCCTATTTTACACTAGTACTGCCATGGTAGTGTAGAATGTTATATTTTCTGTTTAATGATGTTTTAAGTCCATAGTTCAGTTTGTATTCACCAGGAAGCAAGAAAAATTAGAAGTCTGCTGTTATTTATTCAACTTTCAGATCTGCTTTTTCAGAAATGAATATCATAGACTGGGTTCCTTTTCTCCTCTGCGCCCTCCATATCAACGTCCTAGTTTGAAGCTACACAGGTTTTAACCCTCTCACACCGAGAAAGGCGGTCTAAAAATTCCCCCTTAGTAGCGACGAAGGGCGGGGTGGTTGTCTTCTTTTTAGGGATGTGAGGTTCTGCGAACTCTTCGGTGATAAGCGCGGTAGGGAGGGTGAAATTATCCTTAACAGCCGCAGCCCATTTCCGTGCGCCTTAAGGGAAGGTTATAGCAGGGGGTGGTGGGGGGGGGTGGAGTAATTGACCGCCCAAGTAGGGAGAGTCCAATTCATGTCGTATCCTCCCGAAAAGGCCCGGTTTTAAAGGGGCTAGAAGAAAAAGTCGCCTCGGGATTAAAGAGCTAAGGGCTGTTTTGGGATGGACATCTTAATTTTGGCCGTGGCCAGATGACGAGGAGGACACCTGAGCCCCTTCACCCCTCTCTCCGAATTTCCGTACCCCACCAGAGGAAGGACATTTAACCCTCGACAAATTTAATGTGCCCGGACCTGTTACAAATTGATGCATCTTTAAATCATTAATGTTTCTCTCCCCTCTGGGAGCTCATCGTCGGGTTAAGTATCCAACCTGTAGATAATTTTACTTCCTATTTCCATTGCGTCACTGCATGTGCGATGCATAGATTTATTGCTAGAGAAGGAATATGAGCAAGTCCATATGCTACTGACAGAAGACGCGTATCTGATTTTCCAATGTCTTGGAAAAGGAAGAAAGCCCTTTCTTGTTTCCTTGTTAAAATCTCAGTTTGAAGAGAATAGTTGCGATTTCATCCACCTCGCACTCTAAAGGTTCAATCAATCTAGTCTTCTCGAAATGTACAGTTCATGCATTCAAGAATTTAAAAAATGAAACGCTTTTGAAATCAATTCCTTACTTTTCAGTCTTTAGATTACGAGAATTTTATACATGGTTTTCAAGTTTAGCATGGCATGACCGAGGAACATGAATAGGAGAAAGCGGGTTGTGGGTACTATCCTCTGATGATTTTCTTAACAGAATCATTCAAACCCTGGAAAATTGATGAACATTTTAGCAACGAATTGTTTGTTGCAAAAATGTCTGTCTGTTGCTGGTCTCTGGGGTTTTCTTGGTTTATTTCCCGGGAGAAACACAAATGACGGCCAGTTTCATCTAAAAGACCTCCAGTCAGGCTATCCACTCCTATATATAGGAGTTAAGTCATACAGTAAATCTTTGATTAACCGTCAGTTTCTGTTATCCGTCATCGTCAAAAAATATCAACACGCAAACAGACATATTTAAATTGTCTACGAATTACTTTTACACCCTTCTTTATAAAGCTGGAAGTGACTGGGCTGTACGATGGTGGAAGTGATTATCCATCAATAATATATAATATTGCAATTGATTTTTAAAGTATTTTATTTTCATTTTCGTCCAAGGCAGCAGTGAAATCATCTTACTGTGCATATGTTTTAAGAGATCTCTGTTATCCGTCTATTCGGTTTTTTTATTTAGTGCCCATACCGGACCGGCCTACCCACAAGGGTGTAAGGCCCTGAACGGGCCTGCAGGGAAAGAACAATCCGCAAAACCCTCCAAACGACAAAACGATCAATACAAACTATAAAGTTAAAATCCTTTCGGCGATGTAAAAACCAACATCAAAAACCAAACAAAAACAACAAACTGATGAACAATCAACCCTGGGTCAGCCGGTCGCAAATGCCATTACTGATTTTATAAGCCTGAATGAGTTTGGATTGGGCCTGGCCATTATATCTTAAATTTTTAAATCAGCTTTTTCTGTGGGTCGGAATCCCCGACCAGCCACAGGCACAAAGTGGTGAGCTCAGTTTTTTGAACGTGTGTAGATAACAGGGAAATGGCCCATGATTAGTTAAAAAGTAAAATAAAAATTTATTGATGATTAAAAATTTTTTGTCGACGCCGGCAACAAAACTTCTGATTCTATGTCCTGATTAAGACTGAGAGCCATCCCAGAACTCTCCCCATTCTCTAATTAGGTTTTTGGAAATTCTGTATTTCAAACAGGAATAGGGAGTAGGTAAGTGCATTTCCACCCCCTGAATGGTAGCTAATTTGGCATGGTGGTCAGCGAGCTAATTACCTGGATTACCAGCGTGCGCCTTCACCCAGGATAGCCAATCTGTCCCCCAGTCAAGTTAAAATTTTCTTTGGCCCTGATGACCACCTCAGACCTGGACCTGGAGCTCCGGAGGGCCTCGATGGATGACTGGTTATCCGTAATAATATTAATTTTGATTTTTCTTTCCAATGTCCAGCAAACGGCGAAATTAATGGCCTCCAGCGCTGCCTGGAAAACCGTAATATTAACACCCAGTTTAAATTTTAAAATCTCATAAGGTTCCCCGTGTTCCGTCTATTCGGTTATCCGTCGCTGCCCTGGTCTGAACAGTGACTGTTAATAGAATCACTATACTTAAGTTCTACGGGTTGCTTTGACCAACAGAAGACGCCACACTTCCCCTTTATCATAAATCCTTGATTCATGGACTTAGCTAGATACGCTACACCAGTTGGGATTACCTCCACATAAAACATGTACTCAGTCTGCCATGGATTCTATAGTCATTCCGAAACTGAGTGCTCAAACTAGTGTTTTGAGTCGCTTACTCTAATTTATTACCATCCGTATCACAGATCGTTGAATTCGTGCTTTTCGTGAACGCTATTTACGAGATTATATTGGTGGAAGACAACAGGGAAAACGATGCGCTACACCAGTTGGGATTACCTCCACATAAAACATGTATTCAATCTGCCATGGACTCTATAGTCGGTTCTGAAACTGAATGCTCAAACTAGTGTTTTGAGTTGCTCACTCTAATTTATTACCATACGTATCACAGATTGTTGAATGTTGTTTTTCGTGAACGCTATTTACGAGATTATATTGGTGGAAGACAACGGTTAAAATAGGAACGAAAAAATTTTTCCATTGCATCTAATTCTACACATACCATTAATATAAATGGTAATACTGCACCAAATAGCAGGAATTAATGGAATCGGAAAAACTTACATCCACGAAATGCATTAAGAGTTTAAAATATTCAGCATGGCGCGTAACAAAACAAACCCGAAATACATTTTGAAATTATTAAGCTACACCAACTTAACCTTTTCAATATAAAATAGATTTTGCACTCAGCAAATCATTATTCAAAGATATGTTAACTCAAATTTCAAGCAAAGCTATTACCGAAATCGAAGCAAGAGCAACCTTATGCTTATCTATCTCATATTAAGCCTAAAATATTCAGCGCATTGAATATTTATTAATCATTAAGTAATATTTCATGGCTTAATTTACTCCAGGTTGTTGAATAATTCTTCACTTTAACTTTCCATTGATTCCACACGATACATCGTTATTATTTGGAGTTGCTTTAACAGGTTCACTACCACAAAATTACACGAATCATATCGTAAGTAGTTCCTTACTTTTGTCTAGAGTAGAACCAATTTCTAACTGTGGATCATTTAGATTTAGCAGTAGGAACTGTAGGAAGTTGTGTTGACTGCATTGTTTCGCCTGTTAACTTTCTTATTACTATTGAATTATTCATTTGTATTTCATGGTTTGGCTGTTAGTTTTCAGATAACCAATCATCTCTGCACTTCTGCTTCTTAAATAGTAATAAGTTATCTAACAGAATCGAGATCAGAAGAAAATAGCAACGAGGGTATGAGGTAGCATCGTAACAGGTTTTGAATCCTTGGGAAGAGCCGATTTTGGTCACTTCACGTTTCACAGTGGAACCCGGTTTAAACACTTTTAATTAGAATTCTTTGCTAATTCAAATTATTACTTTGGTGCTTAAATTTCCTATTAAAATATTGCTAGCGTATCGTTTAAACTTCGGATTTATTTCGGTTAATTCGAAATCAAAACTAAAAATTGTTTTTATTTCCTAATTGCTTTTCTTTGCTAAATACGTCCGCACATTGTGTCTTCAGCGTTTCTAGATGAATAAATTCCAAGGCCCTAAACTTACTCAAACACTTTACTGCCATGCATTGTGTTTGATCACAAAGGCAATAAAAGATTTCTCACTTTTTAATAAGCTTTAAACCCCTTAGATGTTACTTTATTAAAATTGTTATTGTCAATGTGCCCCAATACTGTTTATTAAAATCATTTATTTAGTGATACTTTTATTTTAAAAATTGCTACAAAAATATAAATTATAATTATTATTTTATTTATTAAAATTACTGTATATTTATTAGTTATGCATTTTATATTAAAACTGTTAAATATTAAAAATAAATCTTTGCTGCCATTTTTAGTTTAGAAATTGTCGTTTACTCTAGCTGTACTGATTTGTACGCGCCATGTTTTTAAAATTCGAATTTTTGTATAAATCGATTTTTTTTTGTGGTCCGGAAAATTACAATTGGCCATGGTTCACTGAGTATTTTAGGGGTCAGTTGTTGGTTATTTGATAGACATATCTGCACTGTTATTCCAAACCGGGAGTAAGTTATCTAATACCATCAAGATTAGAATAGAATAGAAACAAGAATATAAAAAAAAACATAAAAAGTCCGCGCCGTAGATTTTTTGTGAAAACGTCGGGATAAAATCACAAAACAAGTGTTTCTTATTAATATGTAATTTAATTATCAATCTCTTTAATACAATATATACACAGAGTAGTATAATGGTTACAGAATAGATAAATCACAAGGTTATCGCATGTAGCAAGGGACGCTTATGCGTGGCACAAAAAAAGGACCTTTATTTCTTTCTTCCCGTTGGCAACGATCAGTTTGTTTACCAATCTGAACCCTGACGCCGAGATTCTTGAATTGGTTAAAAGTCGGAAACAGCGAATTTTTTTTTTTTTAGTTTTGATCGTTTGAATTAAATAAGTTTGAGTCGTACAGTTTGGATTAATGTGAGCTTAATACTGAATGTCCTTTTCAGCTAAAAGTTTCTGAAAAATTGGTTTATTCATCTCTCGACAGCTCATATGTTCCGAATTCCATCTATCCAGAGAAAAATAGTATACCTTCCTTCACTTAATAATAATGGGAGGGAGTGTGTTTACATGTGCAGAGGCAATATTTCATCTAAAAAGTGCATGTTTACGATTTTGAAGGATGAAAATTTTGAAAAAGGGTATCTAATCAATAATAAAATGCTAAGGTTGTTAATTTTAAAAAGGTAAAAGTAAATATTTAAGGTAAATGCTCCAGTAGTGGGCCACTTAAGGGTATTTCCTCAATTATCATCTAAACTTTTGAGAAGTTTCGCTAATCTGTATTTTTTTATGGTTGTTCAAACTTTTATCTAAAATAATAATAACCTGAAATATCAAAATAATTGTAATATAATTTTTTAAAAATTAAAAACTTAGATCACTCTTATGCACCAGAAGTGGGCATAGCAAACTTTTGATGTACCAGTAGTGGGCATACCAAAAGTGGGCCACCCAGATTTGTCAATTGTGCCAAAGAAAAAAGAATAAAATCATTATATATAGTAATAACAACAATACATTAACATTATACACTATAAAAAATGCAATAAAAATGACTTGATATAGGTGAAATCTTTTATTTATAGATTCTAGTCACATGAGATTTGAATTTTTTCCTTTAACAGCCAATTTTTTATTAAAGGTGTATGCTAATTAACGATCTTTCATTTTAAGTTCTGTTTGGGGCATTATGGATATTAAATCTTGATATTTTATGTTGAATAAATCTTTTTTTTCTTTTATCATCTTCCTTCTGCAACCAGAAAAGAGCCCTTTTAAATGGTGATGGAATATTTTTCGATAGTCAGCAGTGCGATAATTATTATTCTCTGCCTCGTTACAGAGCCCAACTAATTCTTGATTATCAGTCTTTTTCTCAACAGTACAATAAAATATTTATTATTTAAGTAATTGGTCAGAATGTTCCATTAGTGTACCAGTAGTGAGCCATTAGTGTATCAGAAGTGGGCCATGTGGCATACTACTGGTTCTGATAAAAATAAAGCAAATCTAATTAAATAAAAAGACTTTACAAGATATAACCTTCTTATTAAACATCACAAAACAGTCTATTTGAGAGAAAGCATGTGCTCCAGTACTGGCCTCCCTAGGCCCACTACTGGAGCATTTAATAAAACATTGATCCAAAAGTGGGCCACCCTTCTCTATCCATAAATTATCAATATTATTTAATTTAAAGATAGTTTATAATACATTCATTATATAATCAAATAATATCAATAACAATTCATTTAAAAAACAAATAGAATGTATGCTAAAAAATAGTTGAATGAGGAGTTACCTCTTAAGGAAATCACTAAGAATAAGCTAAAAATGCTTCTCTCAGAGACCAACTTCAGTAACAAACTTTCTAGCTCCTAACTAAACAGGAAATAAAGGCTGTGCTTTTGGTATTTAGTTGATAAGGGTTTCAGCCTACCAGAGGCAGATCTCTTATTTCACTGGAATGTTGGAATTTCTTGTTTTTCAACTTAAAAATTCAAGTGGCCCACTACTGGAGCACTTACCTTATTATGGTTTATAATTTTGAATAGTGAATCTGAACATGTTTAAAGCTATTTGTCAGTTGAACTGTGCTTTTTAAGCTGAAAGTTTGTGAAATGGGCTAAATTATCTTTCGTAACTCAAACTTTCTGATGTTGTAACGCATAAATAACTACCCAGAGATAAAAGTTGTAACTTTCTTGGCTAAATAATTATTGTAGTGAGTGTGTATAGATGTGGCGAAGCTTTTCTGATTAAGATTTCGGTGAAAAAGGAGCATTTGTAAAATTTTGGTGTAAAAAGTAAAAATTTTATGAATTTTAAAAATTTTTGAAAAAAGGCTATTTTGTTAATTTTAAAAAGGTAAAAGTAAATATTTATTATGGTATATAATTTTGAATAGTGAATCTGAACATGTTTAAAGCTATTTGTCAGTTAAACTGTGCTTTTTAAGCTGCAAGTTCGTGAAATAATCTTTCGTAACTCAAACTTTCTGAGATTTTAACGGATAAATAACTACCCAGCGAGAAAAGTTATTACTTTCTTGGCTAAATAATTATTACAGTGAGTGTGTATACAAGTGGCGAAGGTTTTTTTCAGCAACAATTCATTGAGAAGAGTGGAAATTAAGAAGTTTTTTCGAATAAAGTTGGGGCTAATGAAACTTGAAGAAATATTCAATTTTGTGTACCAATAAGTTTTAATTGCCTGGTTTCTGATTGATGTAAATAATTTATATTAGTAAACATTTTATAATTATACATTTTAGCATTCAAATTTCTTTCAAACATTTACATATATATATTTATATATATGCTACCAGGAAATATTAATTTTAGAAATTTGATGATTTAGTTTATTAGTAATTGCTGAAAAATTTTTAGGAGTTTATGCTATTTCAGATAATTTAAATTTACTTTTAGTAATTAATGTATTTATAATTTCCTATTACTAGCAGACAGTCATGACTGTACGGCGTGTGAAGCGAGCTGTTTTCACATAGTGATCCCGAAAGAATCACGTGATCCTTTGGTGTCGGTGAGCGGAGCGGGCAGGGGGTGTTATATATATATATATATATATATAAAGATTTTATAACAACTGTGCTAGGACACCCAGTGTCTTCATGTAGCGAGCGAAGCGAGTAGGGTTTGCGTAGCAAGCCCCGGAAGATTGCAGCGCAATCCTCCTGGGGGTTGGCGAGCTTTAGCGAGCAGGGGGCAGAGCCCCCTAGTTAATATGTAATTTAATTATCAATCTCTTTAATACAATATTTACACAGAGTTGTATAATGGTTACAGAATAGATAAATCACAAGTTTATCGCATGTAGAAAGGGCCTGAGGTAGCTTGTGATTTATCTTTTCTGTAACCATTATACTCTGTTTAGATATTGTATTAGAGAGATTGATAATTAAATTAGAACTGCGCCTTTCTTATGTTTTATTTAGAGTAGCTTTTTATGGCGCTATCTGTTGACAGTATATAGAACTATATTTCGCGTATACGCAGTAAAACATTATTTACTACAAATGCTCATATTTATCGTAATATTCAAATGTTTGAATTCAAATTTTAATACAATGTTTTTTTACGTATTGCCAAGTATTCTGTAAGTTTTGTATAATTTGAAAGAAAACTCTGTATGTTATATTAAAAAAACGTGCGGAGTTCGAGATTTTCAATTTAATACCGATTTTTACTTATATTCTGATAAATATTTTTATTGTATCACTTTGGGCCCTAGTACTCAAAATGTCCTCAAGCTCTTTAAAATAACACCAGAAATAACCTCCTAGCTAAACGCGTTTCCACGCTACACTTATTTATAACCTTACATGAAGCTAATTCCTAACAATCACACGCATGCACCTACACTAGTACGATGACGTCCCAGGCAAAACAAATACTATGCGACAAACTCTTACAGATATGATCTATCCGCTGTGGGGGTCAACCATTCTTTTTGCATTATTAGTCTCGGAGTTATTAGCGATTCAAATCGACGGTATTTTGTCACACAAGAAAGTTTGACCGACATAACACTGAAAATAACATTACTATACAGGGCGATTCAAAATTAACGTACAAACTGCTAGTGTAGGTAGGAAACACATAAACAAGCCTGAACCACACACGGATGTATAACCGGAAACACTTCACAGATGAGCTGAAGAATACAAGAAGTTGCAAAAATAAGCTAGTAATGGATGAAAATCCTTTATTTGGCGATACTTCATATTTAGACAGTACGTGCACATGATCAGTCTGACAACAAAGCTAAAAGTTCCTACCGTTCACAGTAAGGCCCAGTACACAAGTCTGATTTGCTTCGTACTGTGACGTCGCGGACGATGGCCGCGGTTTTAGACTGATCAATTGGAAGCAAATGCAATGGTCCTCAGAATATTTATTTACAGCATACTTATTTACACAACATTTCAATATACATTTTTTTTTGGTTAGAAGCCCCCCATGTTCCAATAATCAAGTCAAATAATCTTGAAGGGAGGAACTGCAACTCGGGTTGAGAAAACTGAAGCGATTAATCTTCGCTTTACCTAACCTGCACTTTACGGAGATAATTAAACAGTTTTCTGGAGTTTCTGCTACCTCCCGCAAGATCAGCCCGATGGCCGGGCTGTCCGCTAACACAGTAAAAGCGCAGTTCCCTCACGGAAACGCTGCGAGACTCGATCTCCAGATCAAAACTGACGCTCTCTTCAGCGCAGCCCAAGTGTAACTGCCCTCAAACCCAAAATCCGCGTTCTTTTTCAATTCCTACTATTAGTTCACACACTCTCTCTCTATATATTTATATATATATCTTGTTCAAATTTTGCAATCGATTTTAAACTAACTTCCCGATGAGCTGGAGTCTTGAAACTTTAAACATAGCTCAGAACTAGATGACAATGCAATATTAAGTCGCTTTCTTGTCTGTATGTTTGTCCGTTTGTCTGTCATTTCATATTTTGTATGACGCATGCGCAGTACGTTTTTCATTATATCTCGAAAACTATTAACAATACAGACTTGGTTCTTGGGTTTATGGATGGCCCATGGGATCATCGAAGCACCCCCATATTTTAGCCATATCTTTGCGCATGCGCAGTACGTTTTTTATTGTATCTCGAAGGTCTCTGCGTCACGTAACTTAATTTTTCAGGAAAATAACAACTTTTTTATTTATGATCAGGTGGAGAGAAACTGAAATAAACCTGAAATTTGCCACGTGTCTCCGTCATAATCTCAGCAAGATGTTTAAAATCGACTGCAAAATTTCACACACACAAGACTAAAAAGTAGAAAATAATTATTCAAATAAAATAAAAATTTTAATATACCAAGTTTTTAAAACGGACTAAAAAGTATAAAATAATTTCTTCTAGCCCCATACAGATTTAAAACGAAAAACGTGGGGCGCATGCAATGGCACTTGATGTTAATACTGTTTTTCCAAATATTAATTCATTAATTAAATTTAATTAATTAATTTTAGTTTTATATGGGAGAAAAAATTTCTAAAATAATTTTTTTGTTGACCTAAGTAGGAATTGACTTAAATTTTTTTATATTACTTGTTCAATTAGGATCTCACCAATCGTAATCTGGCAATTTTCTCTACATCACCATCTTGGAAACTTTTCCGACGCGTTGGCACCCTGTGCTTGTCTGTCTGCCGCCTCATTTCTGCTCTTTGTTTTTTCTTAGATTATGAATTTGCGGTTTTTTTACAGTATAAATCATTAGAAGCAAAATGCAGAGGAAGCGATCAGCGGCTTGAAATAATTGATAATAGTTAGGTAGTACACACATACCTCCATTTATGTTCGGATTTCTCTCCATTTCGAGTTGGAGTGCCAATCAAATGCGTCGAACAAGCATTAGCGACTCTCTCGCTCTATGGGAGGAAGTACGTTTGTACAATCCAACTGCCATCAATGAACTTCAAGCCTCTAATAGCTTATCCGACGTTTTGCCGCTAATGATTTGTACGACGCAGATTGCATGTGTCTACCGGACTTTTTCACTCGAATCGGAAGGTAATCGGAACAGAGCTATTTTATTTCATAGCTTAAAGTAAATAATTAGTTTAAATTACATTATGACATATTAGATATAATATAATAGTTAGTTGGTAGTGTGTACTACCCAACTGCTATCAATGTATTTCAAACCGATAATTGTGGTTTCGACAATTTGTCTCGTAAAGACTTGCACGCCACAAATCGCATGTGTGTAGTGAGCCTAATGCATGCTCTTCGGAGGCAGTGCATGAACGGACCTCTTAATCTTGAACCGAGGTCAGATGACGAGGACAGCACCTGCGCCAGCACTCCTCTCTTTAAATTTCCGCATTACACCAGGGAGAGGACATTTGGCCCCGAGGGATTTGGCGGTTCTTCGATGGAATCGAGCTTCAAATCTGGAGAGCTTGATTCTTACCTTACCACCAGGCCACCGCGGATTCCGTGAGTCATAAAATAAAATACATTTGGAATTATGATAGACAGTCTGCGATTCCAATGATTCTGTAAGCCAATGATTCAAAAATGGGACGAGATAGACAAATACAATTTAGCATCTGGCCATCTTGTTAATTTCTACCAAATTTTGCATGTGCACGTGAATGCGATAACTCAAAGCTGCTGAAAGCTAGATAAATTTAGGCATGTAGGGGAGAGAGGGGAACCTTTCAACATGGAGCACCTTTCAAGATGGGGCACCTTTCAAGATGGGGCACCTCTCAACATGGGGCACATCTCAACAGTTAAAATTTCTCTCCAATGGAAATGCTATTTGATCGGCTGATAGGTGGCAAATAAAGTTTGAGAAGATAACATATTCTGGCAATAGGATCCATCAATAGGATTCATTCCATTTCTCAAACCATATGCTTTGCTATGGAATGAGATCTGTTTTGTGACCTGCTAAGTAAAAACTGAAATTTCTGTTCATCACTGAATTTTATTACTCTATATTCATTGAGATAAGTTGGATTTATTAATCAAGTTAATTAAGATTTTCTGCATCTAACAATACTATTTGCATCTAGAAATTCTTTTTCTAAAGAGAGTTATAACACTTTAAACTTAATGGCAGCACGTGGGGCACCTTTCAACAAACATCAGGGGGCACATTTCAACACTGGTAAAATGCATCCCTCATATTAAGGAAGAATAGATTTAATTAAATAACTTTGAGACTTGGCAAAGATGGTTTGACTTATATAAAGAAGCGTAATAAGCTAGAAGAAAAAACGATTTCAAAGGCTATGCAAACAGTTCAAGATGGCATGTATCTTAGAACAGCTGCAGACTTATATGGAATGCCTTATTCTACCTTAATTTATAGATTTAAAATAAAGTAAAACAGCTGGTCTTGGTGATAGCCTAACATTGAATATTTCATCCAACTGCTTTAACTCCAAGTATACATCCCAACAACTTTTTGTCACAAATAAAGAAAATATGCTTTCTGATTTTATTATTAAAAGTTTATATATGACCAATGGTCTGACTTACAAGCAAATACGACAGATTACATATGATTATTCAAAATGACTGGGTTCAAGAGCTTCAAGTATTTGGAATGAAAATAATATAGCTGGAATTCACTGGGTTAAGGATTTTATGAATTGTTGGAATAATTGTGCCATTTTAGTCAAAACTGAAAGTAACACAAAATGACTGGAACAAACAATGAAAATAAGAAAAACTAAATTGACCTAAAACCAGATAATTTTGTTAGGTCACTGTATTTTCTGTACATTTGTTATATTTTAATAATATTTATGTTTATTTGAGTGAAATGAATCATTTGTTGAAAGGTGCCTCATGGTTGGGGCACCTTTCAACAAATTTAAGCTTCATTTGAAATGCATAATTTCACCTTTTAGTTATGACGGGGAATTCTAATACAAAGTGAGTAGCTGCCTAAGATTCTGTTGTAACTAACGATGCCAAATATTGAAATAAAAAACATAAACATTCTGCAAAAATGAGGTTATACTAAAATGCAAAAATGAGGTTGTTGAAAGGTGCCCTCCTGTCCCTTACATTAGAATTATACATCTGTACCAAATTGTGGACCAAATCAGTCACTGAATTTCACATATCGGTCGATTCGTGCGTATGTGAACACGATAACTCAAAAATACAAGCCACAACCTTCGCTCGAAAATTGTACATCTGTGTCTATAAGTTTGGACAGAATCCGTCAATGGGCAGATTGGCTGATAGTTTGTGTGTATATGAATATGATGACTCAAAAACACAACAAGCCAGATGGGTGAATTTTATTACACAACCTTCGCTCGAAAATTGCACATCTGTGTCTATAAGTTTGGACAAAATCCGTCAATGGGCAGATTGGCTGATAGTTTGTGTGTATATGAATACGATGACTCAAAAACACAACAAGCCA
>BGPR01005314.1:49349-95646 GCA_013235015.1 Araneus ventricosus
AAACAGTAGTCAGATGGCTAGACCGACACCAGAGCCGCTACTACTCTCTTATAGGTCCATACACACGGCAGATCTTTAGTGGAATTGGGTTTCGAATCTGGAATTTTTCAGTCTTGAAACCAAAACCTTACCACCAGGCCACTGCAGCCAAATAAAAAAATATTTTAGTTTGGTTATATTAAAGGCCCATTTTCAAACAAAACGAAAGCCATTTAGGACTGACGTCGTAATTTTAAACAGTAGTCAGATGGCTAGACCGACACCAGAGCCGTACTACTCTCTCCAAACTGCTATAAAGGGTCTGTGCAAGGATACCTTGCGCCCCTAGGCAAATAAAATTCCATGTGTTCCTTATCTTTAAGCATTCACATATTCATACACATAGCCAAATATAAACAACTCGAAGATAAAAACGTTTTTAGTAGGAAACAACTCAATTACCTTCAGTCGTGGATTCTAAGTATAGCGGCGCACTTAACTTTGTAAATGGACAGGGCAATAACTCGATTTCCATGATTGGATTCCCTGATCTGGCGATTAAAAGTTTGAACGCTCTTCTAAATCAATTAATGTTGTTAGCGGGTTGAATGAAAACTAAGTCTCCAAGAACCTCTCTTATTCTTGAAACAGGAGGATTTCCGTAATGACATTACCATCTTATTGTTTGAACTTTTTTTTAATTCTTTAACTAGCTGAAGGAATTATTTTTGAATGTTGCCTCTATTTAAATGATGATCTTAATCGAAAGATATTTTCTGTAATAATATTATTTTTTTATAAATGTTTACTTTTCAAAATTATTTTTAAATATTTGATGCAGATTTGTATATTGCACCAGTATCGAAAATGGATTTTTCAGCAAATTTTATCTATAAACACAATTATCTGCAATAACAATTAGCCTTACGACTCTTGATAACACAAATTCCTATTTTATAATATTTCATTATTTTAGGTATGTTTCTATGTTTTCTTTTTAGTAAAAATGATATTTGTTGAGTGAGTATCAATACCAGATCGGTATTTGTAAACAAAATTTTAAAAGTAGGAATTCAAATCGGCTCCGATATTTGAAAATGAATTTTATACCCAAGACCAAGTTTCACAATTGATGGTTTTTAAAATACCTCCAAATCGAGAAGTGCCTTCCATACATCATTGGCAAATATATAACATTAAAGGAAATAAATGTTCCCGTCGAATAAATTGTGCCGTCGTTGACTATTTTCCTCCCAAAAATGTATTATCAAGTCTTTGAAATTTATAGAGAACAAACAATGAGCTTTCTGAATCATTCAGTGGAACGGTTCCTATTCTCTCATTGTCTCTGTAATGCAGCATTGTGTTATGTTTCGACTATTAGTAAGGACCGCAACGAGACGATTCTTCTCTCTCGTAAAACTGCCAAAGCTGCGTCCCTCCCACTTCATGATAAATTATTTTTGTTAATTTCTCATTCTTCTCTAAGTTCCCCCCCCCCCAGAAAAATTACCTACATTTTTTCCACATATTAAGCAAATTTTATGACTTTTGTATACAAAAAAAAATCCCCGTCGGCAAGCCGGAAGGCAAAGGTAGATTCCTTAAGTCCGGAGATATAAGGAAAAGGACATTTCGACCTCTATTTTCATAATAATCAGAGCTACAAGAATGGAAGTGGGTGGAAGAGACTGCAAATGACGAGAGCTTTGCAACAAGGGGTAACATGCGTAGGTTAAAAAGTATTTTTAGTTAGGGGGTAAAGGAGGGGAAGGGAGGGAAAATCACTTTTCAACACATAACTTCTAAGCAATTGCAGCTATCGAAAAAGTTTAAATGCAAAAATTGTTCATTATGATAAGGTGATAATTCGCCTAATTTAAATTTTCATTCTATTTTTAATTATAAAGAAATTATGGGAAAATGAAAATTTCCACCCCCACCATTTCCGTGCCTTTTGAGCTGGATAGCCGAACTCGACCGAGATTTTTACTGTCCTTAATTTTATATATATATATATATATATATATATATATAATGGATATGTATATATATATAATGGAATAAAATAAAATGGAGAGATTGTAGTAAATCGGTAAAAGCGTATAGATGCTCATCAGGGTAAGTAAAATCTATACGAACCGTTAAAAAATTAGTGAAATCATAATGTTTTCTGCGAACAGTGTTGGCACATAGCTAAAAAACACTGTCCTTTACCCCGAACATTATGATAAACCAAGAATTTGAATGAAATACAAATAAAAGAAATTAAATTACGAACCGAGAGATGCTACCAACGGGAGACGTGACAAAGGGAGTAACTGAGCGCGTCATGTAGGGACCGGATGTTTACGAAAATATCAAGTTACTTCTGAGGTTGGGGGAGTTTCGATGAAGATTAGGAAATCGATGGAAAAAAAGGATGAAAGCGAACTACATTGAGGAAACGATGAAGATTAAAGAAAGATGAAAAAAGGAAAGGAGTGTATTTAAAAATTAATGTGTATATAAAAATTAATGTGTATATAAAAAATATTGTTATATATATTGTTATATAAATATTTGTTATATATATATATATATATATGTTTAAACCTACTTTTTGTTCTTAGTTTCTATAGTATTTTCAATTCTTTGTACTTTATTTTAGATTTGGTTGTTTTGTTTAATTAATGAATTATTAGTTTATGATTTGCACCTTGATATGTCTTGTTTACTTTGTTTTTGTATGTTCATATATAACAAGTTATATTTTTGTTTATATATACTACATCACTGTGTATACCACCAGGAGTTGTAAAGAAGGACCATTGCTGTATTAATAACAGAAAATGTTATAGTGAGATCATTACTGTGTTAACACCAAGAATTGTTATAACTAAATCTTTAAAATATCTTGTGCGATGTAGTCAGAGGTTTAATCATTTTTTGTGGCAGTACAGAGTTGTTCTTCTACTAACAATGATATAGAGTTTTAATAATATATCATGCCTTCTGGCATAGCCAAGTGAACACTAGGTTACACCAACAGCGATTTATACAATGTATATATCGCTGTTGGTGTATCAGGGACATCGCTATAACACCTGGGGTTGTTATAAAGGGGATTTTGGCATCACATGTGCTTGACTGTCTGAAAATACGCAGATAATTCTCTCTTGACGATCTAATGAACTTCTGATGTTCCTGGTTCTACTGCAGGAACCTCATGATTCCATTTGTTGGAAATATACAGAGAATACTCTGAATTTTTTGACACAAATACCTAATTGCCAAAAGAGACTAGAATATCCACAATAAAAGGAAGTACTCCAAATTGTGGATAAATGTTATGTATCAAATTATAATAAAAATTAATTGAAGATATATCCTTTTTGAAATATTTAATCAGATATATTTTCCGGAATAATGTATAATATAATTATATATCAGTACCTACATTTTAAAATTCCTTTTTTCTAACGAATCTAACGAACGCATGCCACACACATTTCGAAATCGATAAAAAATAACAATCGTGAAAGAATTAAAACTTTTGCCTTATTGATTGACACTTCCTAATGAGGGCATTTCCCCCCCCAAAGAAATCTTTATTTGAATCGTTGAACAAAAATCATTAATATTCCCCAAAAAAGTATTCTTTTACACAACTTCGAATCGCCTTTTAACTTTTTATCACTTAAAACCGACCCGAACGTGACATTCAACGATTAGCAATTAATCCCATCTTACAGGTATCTATCACTCATTCCAAATCCAATTTGCCCAAAAAACTGATAAAATGTGAGAATTAGAAAAATCCCAACTTTTCTTTATTAAAAAAGTGCTTACACCCTAAGGGCTTCCCCCTTAAAAATATAAAAAGGAAGAATAATGATTTGAAAAGCAGCACACAGCCACCGCGCCTCTTCCAAAAAGAAAAGATCAAAAGACCAACCTGTAATGAGGAAAGCTGCTGTCACTCAAAAATCCACGCCATGGCCCACCCGAAACGCTATTAACCACCGGCTTTTACCTAATGACCAGGGACTCTTCAAAAACAATACAAGCAAAATGTGCTCCAACAGGATTAATACCGGCGAGCCCCTCTGCTAAATTATCTCATCTTTAAAAAATGAAAGAAAGCAGGCCTTCATCAATAATTCTTTCAACCCGTGCAGGAGATTTGATAAGAATAAAGTTTCAACCACCTCACCCAATTATCATTTTATTAGAATCTTCCTTCCCATTCTGTGCTGGGCATGAAAGGATTGCTGGTCCTCTCTTCTTTTTTCTTTTCTGTTTGGTTCGTTATTTTCTTGGTGAGTAAGACACTTTAGGCTTAACTGAGCGTCGTCGTCGCGTTTTCTTTTCTTGACCAAGCAATCAGGCCGGGCTCTTAAGCCTAATTGATGTACGTTCGAACGGAGGGAAAGTGACTTGGGGGCTGCTTGGAAAGTATCAGGAAAAATGGGAATAACAGGCTGAGGGGAAGTATGAAATACGGTGTCGTGATAATTGAGGGTAATCGAATTTCTTGTTGGAATTTACATTTCTACTCCGTCTCAATGGAATTCTATATTTCTTCTTTCAAGAACTGCTCTGCAGGCACATATGTATATGAATTTCACGAGCCATATACAGAATTATATTTTATCAGCAAAATACAATATTTTTTTTTCATGCTCATTATTTTACAGGGTGTTTACAAAAGAATACCCAAAATTTTAAGGGCTATAATTACAAAACTAAAGAAGTTACAACCATTTTGGACAAATTAAATCAAAAATAGCATTTTAAAGTTTATAAAATTATAAATATTCAATGTGACCACCACCAGAAAAGCGATTTCTTATTTTCTTTTCTTGACCAAGCAATTAGGCAGGAATCTTAAGCCTAACTGATGTACGTTCGATCGGAGGAAAATTGACTTGAGGGCTGCTTGGAAAGTATCAGGAAAAATGGAAACAACAGGGGAAGTTTGAATTATGGTGCCGTTGTATTTTGAGGGTAATTGAGTTTCTTATCGGAATATACATTTCTACAATTTATGCAGGCCGTCTCAAGGAAATTCTATGATTTTTCTTTCGAGAACTTCACTGCAGTCCTGTATATGAATTTCACTACCCATATACAGGATTATATTTTATTAGCCATATATAATACCATTTTTTCTGTTCATTAAATTATAGGGTGTTTACAAAAGAATACCCCACATTTGAAGGGCTACAGTTACAAAACTAAAGAAGTTACAATCTTTTTGGACGAATTAAACCAAAAATAACATTTTAAAAAGAATACAGTACAGAATCATATTTGATCAATAATATTACAATAATAATAATATAATCAATTAATTACATTTTCTCAGCCATAGACAATATTATTTTTTTCTGCACGTTATTATATTTTATTTTCTCGTATAGGAAGCATTCAATGAGAAGGTATTGTAGTCTTTGAAACATTTAATCTCGAGATTTTGATGAAAATCCAGATTTTAGACTTTCCCGAGTCCGAAAAATAAACTTTTTTGGAATTCTGTCTGTCTATACAATAGTGAACATGATAAATTAAAAATAGAACGACTTGGACAGATGAAATTTGATTTGTGGTTTTCACACCAAAATTTTGTAAATCTGTACCAAAATTTCGGCGAAACACGGATTGGCAGACCCATCAAAGGAAAGCCTCGCTGTCTATCTGTCCTCCATCCAACTGGTACGGCAACTGTACGGGTTGCAGGAACAGGGACATCGGGTTGCGTTCTGTCTATCTGCCCGTGCATGTGAATACGATAATTCAAAAATCCAAAGAACCAGATGGCTAAAATTTAGCTTATGGTTTTACTACCAGAAATGTAGATATTTATCAAATTTTGGATCAAATACACCAAAGGGTTGATTGCTTTTCACAGAACAAACACAAGATAAGGTGACACTATGTGTGAGTTTGTTGAAATACATTAGACTGTCATCTATTAATGCATCCGCAGAAAAGCTGAGGAGACGAAAGTGAGTTACCAAAGGTTTCTAAGAATCAGCAGAGAACTCACCAAGAGAACAAATGGAAACTACAGAAAATAGAAAGCAAGAAATGTGAACTTATATACATCTGTGAAAATTTTCTGATACGAGATGCTGACAAATGAATATCGAGCCCTTTTATGCGTGGCATAGTTGACTCCCATTCTTTGAAATTTTGAAAGTGTTTTTCTGAAATTTTTATTTGAGAAACAAAAATAATAATTTACAGCCCCAATAAATTGGAGTGTCAAGAACTGTGTTCACCAGAGAACTCGTTGTCAATACCTATGTACACCATATCAAGAGATGTGTGTAATTGCTATTTCAAAAAATCAGAATTGAAGTAATTTATATATCTTTTAGCTTAACTTCATCTTTAGAATGTATTCATCAAAATCCCATAAAAATCTGTTGTAATCGATGACCGGTTCAGGAGCAATTTGGATATGAATGGATTATGATCTCTAAATGATTAACCCCTTTACAATCAAGAATTCTTCAAGTTACCATCCTTCAAGTTTCCATAATTTTCTTCTAAGCGGATAACGTAAAGTTGATGCTTTACCGAACAATTTCAGTTGTGAACGCTGTCTCCGATCGGATTGTGTTCTTTAATTGTTTACCCACTGTATATTCATGGATATTCTTATAGAAGATGTTATACTTTAATCCTCCCTCATTTTCATCTAACTGGATATTTTAGAGTAAAATGGATATTTAACGAACAGACCGGGCGACGAACATCACACCTGGATTATGTTGGTTAATCGAATGCCACTCTATATTCATGAATATGCTTCTTGAATGCCGTTGCCATTCTTCAAGACTTCATTATTTCTTTCTAAGTCGATATTTTAACGCAAAGTGACTACTTCACCGAACAATTTGGGTTATAAACATAGTATTTGAAAAGAATACGTTCGTTAATTGATCATGGCCATTCTTCTTGAAGATGTCATCCTCCAAACCTACTTCATTTCCTTCTAACTTCATATTTTAATTTAAAGTGGATATTTAGCGCAGTGGTGTAGTAAGGGTAAGTGGCGCCCGGGTTCTAATATAATTTTTCGCCCCCTCCCCGTCATCATCTTTGCCCTAGCTTGTATAAACGATGCCCCAGGACATGATATTTTCTCTCCCCCTCGTCGTATTTGACTTTAAAAAGTGACATGAACGCATTAACGTTTTGTCATCCTGGTCAATGGCATAGCTAGGGTTAGTGGCGCCCGAAAAATATGATTTTTTTTATTCCAGTCGTCATTAGTGGCTTAACGAGCGTAAATGGCGTGTATTTTCACAACCTATCATATTTTGCTGTAAAAGTGGCATAAGAGCTGTGACGTTTTGACTGCATGGCGCCCCCTAAATTGGCGCCTGGGGCATGTATACCCCATTTGCCCCCCGATCGCTACTCCACTGATTTAAAGGAAAAATTGGGTAACGAGTATTGAACGGATTGTGCTGTTTATTCGATTACCTACTGTATATTCACGAACGTTCTTCTTGAATGAAGATGTCATTCTTCAAGCCTTCATCATTTAATTCTAACTGAATATTTTAAAGCGATTTGAATATCTAAAAAGACAAATAAAATAATAAAATAAAAAAAATGAAAATGAAAATTCTAAAAATGCATAATGTAAAATAAAAACCTTAAAAAAATTTTATGAAAAATCTACAAAAAAATTATCAAGTTTTTAGTTAGTGTATCCCTCACTAGATGGAGATAGGTGCGCGCACCTATTTACTAAGTTTACTTTGTAACGGCGTCCTTTCTTTTGTTCCACTACATACAGAGGTAAGAATTTAAGCCCTTCTTTTCATACTTTGTTTAAAAGACTGTTTTTAATTTCTTCTTTGTGGATAAATATTTTTCTTTCCAATATATTCCGAAATGGGTTCAGGCCTTAGAGCAAATTAATGTTAAATTCAGACCTTAAAGTCTTTTTCCTCTACAGAAAACCTATTCTAGTTTTGAATCTGCATGGATGAATGGCCTCTGATGAATTCATCCACCGGATTCTTACTTCTTTCCGATGTCTGTTATTATTTTTGTATTTTTAACTCTTTCACAATTAAAAATTCCCTTACTTAGTATTTATATCTCTAACGCGATTTGTATACTTTAACGTCCATTCCTCTCGCTTGCTGCAAAAAAACCTACTAGCCAAAGCAGTTCAAACTTTCATATAGAAACGGCCCCTGATGGCACATCTCTGCAGCAAAAAACGACGACAAAGACATAATGAGTACGAAATGGGTTTATTGAAATTTCGTCTTCGTGCACACACCCTCTTGTGTCAAGAGGCAAACCATCTTTATGAGGTTATCAGGGGCCTTTTTCTGACTAATTTTCTTTCTGCTCGTTAGTCTGACTGTTGGGACCACACGTGAGTCAGTTCTTCCGAAGCGTCAAGAAGCACCAGATGTAAAATTGATCAATGGCATCGCTTAAATTGAAATAGTTTTCAGCGGGTTGCTAAATTGCTCTGCGTGAGATTTTCCCCTTGCTGTGGTTGCGTGCTGTTGCACAGACAGAGAGACAGCAGCATCGGATTCTCTTCCCACAGAAAAATACTTAGCTTTCCCCTTGGAAAAAAAAATATCTTCCAAGCGAAACGGGAAAGAATTCCAGAAATCATTCGAGGAACAGAAAAATGATGCACGATCTTTATTTATTCTCTAAAAGAGGAATAAAAGAAATATTTTTGGAATTAAAAACTTATAAAATTACAAGCCTTAAGCCTAAAAAATGTTAAGTGGTCAGGAAAACAGAGTAAACGATCTAGCTAGTTTTCTACCTAATTTTCTTCATAATCTTATCAGTAGAAAATAGCTATCTTAAGCAAAATGGCACAAATAAAAAGATAAACGACTGGAAAAATGATTTTTTTGCTGCAATATTTATGAAAATTTTAAATATGCAGACGGCAAACAATTTGTGTTATTCGTTTTTCGGTTTAAGAGGTTAAAACGGTGGGAAAGATACCTTATGCTTGATTGATTTTAATATATTACTCTTAACTGTCTACTTAATTAAAACTTTAAGTGCTCTCTTTTATGCTTATTTGACTATGCTTAAAGATTAAAGCTATAAACTCTTAATATTTGTCTAAAAGAAAGTTCTCTTTCTTTCTCGAAATAAAGCGACAGTCAATTTATTTCTTCATTTTTTCCCCACTCTCTCGCAGTTTTTAAGACTTTTTATTTCTTTCCACTTTATACCGAGAGCAAATATTGAAAGTTGAACGTTCTTAAATTAAGTAGACTTTTGAATAAAATAGCGTGGAAAATCCACCTTTCGAAAACGTTATTGCAAACGATTTGAGGCGTTGGTTACGGTTGAAGATAAGAAAGAAGAGTTCTCTATTTTAATCGTGCTACTTGCAATTGTAATCAACATGCAACGGAATTTTCATTAGATGCTAAGGAATTTGTTCTACTTGAATGCGTTCAGTACATCCATTAATTTCAATTATTCATTATATTTCATCTCGAATATTGTGGCATATCATAGCATTTATTAAGCAGCGAAAAACAAGAGAATAAAGTTTAATTTGTAGAGAGCGCTAAGAATAAGAAATGAATTCACAGACTATTTCAAGTAATTAAATTAATTACACCGTCTGCGTCTAATTAAGTTAGCTGCTTTTGTAAGTTACAGTTGTGATATTTTGGTTATTTGATGGAGATACCTTTTGACTTTTTATTAGGTTATGGTTTATGAAAAAGTTTCATTATTAAAGTCTGTCCAAAATTAAAGAATTATCAAAGATTTCATGAAAGACTTTCTCGAACGAGTCTAATTTCGTTATTTCGAAATGGGAAGCGATATCAAATTTATTCCTTTGAGTGCACGCGGAATTGCTAATACCTGTTTTTTAAAAGAAATAATCAATTTAAAAAATATTTCTTTTAAATATCATCAAATGATTTTTTTATATAAAATTCAAATCATAACAGAGTTGTATTATCCTTTTTCACTCTCATGTCGAGTCGACATTCTGAATGGTGCATCTTTCACACGTTCTTGCTGAATAGCGCTTATTATAAAAACCATGTAATAGCAAAAAAGCACAGATTAATTTTTTAGGGATTGAAACAAATTAATAACAATAATTTTCAGCTTCCTAAAACGCTAAATCAATCCTTACTCTCCCATATGTATATTATTTTTAGGAGTGCAAAGGGTTGAATATTACCGATTTGGACATTTCTTTTTTTCCCCTCTCTTTTATTCTCCTTTTATTCCCCCCTTTTTTCCTCTATTCTGGGCATGAGGTAAGTTTATTTTTATGATGGCTACTTTTAAAAGCTAGATGGCTAATATTTTTAAATCAATCTTATTAGCGTTTTTATGTTTGTGTTTGGTTCTCCTCTTTCTTTTAAAATATTGCTTTTTGATGTACAGATCTCCTTTGTCTTTTGTTGGGAAATTTCGGGCTGAGAGAAACTATACTTGGCGTAATGCAAGCTTCCTACAGAAAAAATTCCCTATTATTATTTTGAATCCATTTCGAATAAAGTCCTTAGCCCTTGAAAAATTGGACTAGAATGGATTCCTTGTTTGTTTGCTTTTTCGATTCCTTCTCAGTTTATCTTTGTTTTTTGGCTTTCTTTGAGTGATATTGATTTCCTTTGTATGGTAAAGCTGATTTTAAGCCTTTATTATAGTATATAAGTTTTCACCGTCACCGTTGTAACATCATTCGATTCATACCTTTAGCGGTTGGTATTTTTTTGTGCTTCCTTTGCCATAAAAGGATGCAACACATTCCCCCGTTGACCTAATGGATTAAAACGCTGTATGGCATGGCTGAGGTACATAAATTGGAGGAAGAAAGATACGGGCTCTATTCTCTGAATGTGCTCTTAAGCAACATTATTCAATAACTGATAGATCGATGTGCGTTTTAGCAATGAATTACTCTTTGTAGCCGAGATGGCTTTTCGAGGTTTTCCTCCAAGCGGTATACATGTTGTTACAAACATGGAAAGTTGCTTCCCAGCAATGTGAGTCTTATGGTTGAGAAGAGAGTTTTACAGGGTTAAGTATGGGATGACTGGCAGCAGCCAAACCTCAAGTCCTGACCTTGGTGACCATTTAGCGACAAATTTGGTAATGAAATATGGGATCTCAAAGGTGCTGGAATTTTCTCAATATCTCTATTAGGAGAGGAGATACACTTGAATGTACTAGATGATTCCATGTGACGTCACGGTCTGCCGGGGGAGACTATATAAGGAGTGAGCTTGGATCACGGAGTGAGTGAATGTTGATCGACTGGAACGACTTTGGAGTTTCGTCTGCAGTGCGAGCCAGAAAGCTGGTGATCTGAGCGCTATTGAAAGCGCTGTACTGTTATTATTAGTGATTTGCTGACTGTTTGTGTTGCTAAATCTGAAAGTGCTATTACTGTTTCTACTTGTGAATTGTTGTCTTTTGCAATGCTATTCTGTAAAGAGGTATTGATCCTGTTATCTGTGCTACTTGTTTTGCCTGCGTATTTGTGAATAAACCTTCATTCTCCATTATCCTGCGCGTTGAACTGTTTCCGCCATATACCCACAGAATGATTTTTGTAACAATATATGGGCAATTTCTTTTGACACTCTTCCAGGATCCGCCAACTCTTATAAATCGGAGGTTAATACTAATCGGAGGACTTTTATCTCGTGTGCTATCTAGGTGGTCCGGGTCGCTTTGGCCAATAGACGATAACCAAAAGAAAATACATGTACATACTTCCTTTCTACACTGTAAAAAAAATCCCGTAAAATTTACGGTTTTAAACTGGCAGCTGGGTTGGTTGTGCAAAACCGTAAAAGTTACGAAGTAAATCCGTAGGCACAACGGTTTTTTACCATACAGGAACAAGTTTTTCCCGTAAAAGTTACGAAGTAAATCCGTAGTCACAACGGTTTTTTACCGTATGAAATCAAGTTTTCTCCGTAAAAATTAAGTCATCGAAGTAAGTGACGTCATCGACTGAGTTGAGTTGTTTTTCTCCTTCTGTTAGGTTAGGTTATATTAACGTCCCGTTTTGAAGCAACACGAGGGCTATTTAGGGACGGACCTCGTAATTTTGAACCGCGGTCAGATGACGAGGACGACACCTTTTCTCCTTCTGTTCGAGTTGAGTTGAAATGTGCATTATCAATTAATCAAGGCTTAATTTTTAATTTCAATTAGTTTAATTAATATAATTTTTAATTGAACTTACTTGGACGATTTCGATGCAAGATGGTGACAAAACTTCTCACTCCTCCGAGCCGGGGATCGAAACCGCGTTCATAGAAATAAAAGGCAGTCGCTCTAACCACTAGACCACCGGAGACTTCAGAATATGAAGTAAAAATAATCTGTTTGAGTTTTAAAGTCACTATAGCTCTAGTGGTGCCACCTGGTGGTGTAAAAATCAAATATTGCCAGAACACGTGTTTTAAGGTTAGCTTTCATGAGTGACAACAGGTTACTGCAACATGTGTAAACAATAGCGGAGATGGAACCCTATTAAAAACATGAAATGAATGCAATAAAATTACATTTAAGAAAAGGGAAAGTTATCGTACGGAAAGCAATACCGTATGACGAAAAATAGTATTTGAACTGACGGTTTTAAACCGTTTATGGCTGGAGCGGAAAACGGTGAAAAACTGTTTTGTCAACAAAACAGCTTTAAACCGTCAAATAAACGGAAAAAGTCCGGGAAAAAACGGATATTTTTTACTGTGTATCGTGGGTCCTTAACTCATGGATTTGGTTACATTTGCTAATACCATGTGGTATCAGAACTACCACCACTATTGGAATTGTCAATGTTCTTTTTAGCGGGCCCGATTTTACATTTATTTCATTCAAAATATTTCATGTGATGTTCTTTCATCTTATAAGAGGTAATATGATTATTTAATTTATTATTAAGAAACTACAGTAGAATCCTGCTAATCCGGACTAGGTGTGACCGGACTCTGTCAGGACCACCGCAAGTCTGGGTTAAACGGAATTTGCCCTAAAATGCACGCAATACAAGTTTTGGATGGAAAACAAAGTATAAATATCGATGCCTTTTTTTCAGAAATACATACAATGTTTCCTACAGCTTAATTTCAGTTTTAATACTACTGTATACGTAGACATAAGCTTTTAATCTACGAACTTATATAGGATTAACAAAACAAAACATCTTTCAAGAAAATCCCGTTCTGATTAACCAGATTTCCGGACAAGCGGAGTCAGGATAAAAGGAACTCAACTGTATTGATTTACCGTTGACTACAGAGACACTTACGGACATAATTTCCGCAGTGTAGAAAAATAATCATCAAATGGGTTTTATGCAAGGAAAAATATGATTTGAATAGATTATACATTGGGATAGTAATATCGGTATTTAAAAGACTACGGGTCTACATCGAAATCATGGTCTTTCAATTGCCACCGTTACTTTCTCAATGTAAGCTCGGCTTTAAGAATATTTGAATTGTACAGTAAAGATAAAATCTATTAAAAATGAGTTAATAACAAAGCAGTGTGTTTCGCAAAAAATGTGTTTGCAGGAATTTTTATATAATTTAATACCAAAAGATGTCTTTAATTCTAGCGTTGTTTTAAAATTATCTTTAAAAATTAATAACTCAACAAAAAAGGAAAAACGAATGATACTGTAACAACAATTGTAATTATTGTTATTTTTTTATTTTACTTTGTTGTATTATATTCGATCGGAACTTTTTCGAAAAGCTTTTAATTTAACTCGTAATTCACGCTAAGCCTTCTATTATTAATTTGCTTAACAAAGTGATAAGTATTTCTATTTAAAATATAATAAATAATATTCAATAATAACTTTTGTACACATTGGTGTTATTTTTCGATTGGAAGAATTTGCTAAGATCAACTACAAAGATGAATTTAAAATTTCTTTTTATTATTTATTCTAAGATAATATCTTAGAATAAAATTAAGAATTACAAGGTGCATCACAAAAATTCCGGTACACCAAAAAATATACAGAGGGAAGGTTAAGACTTTTCAATTAATCTTCATCCAATAACAGGAGTTTATTAAATCCATATAGCTGATTTATGAGACAAAAAAATTCCTTAAATCATAAAAATTGCTTCGCTTGCGCAAACTCGCTGTACAAACATTCTTTTACTAATCAAACTAGACTTCATTTTTCAAATTTTCAATCATGTGAAAGAATACTGATGCCATTTTTCGTGAACTAAATAACATTATCAAAAGAAAAACCGGTTTGTTTTAATCATAACAGTTTAAGAGCAAAAAGAGTGTTTTAATTAAACTAGTTTTTCAGTTTGGCATAGAAAAGTTGTCTACTTGAATTTAATATGCTTTTTTTCATCTAAGCCATAAGAACATGCAGTTTTTAAAATTAACCATATAAATTAGAAGGAACTGATGTGAAGAGCTCTTAAGAAGCCTTGCTTTGCATTTAGTTGCCAAAAAATAATAAATGCTTTTCTGGTTTTGTGGATAATAAATTAAATAATGAAAGAATTTCGTTATCGAAATCGTTAATGATTTCATTAGCTGACACTGTTTCAAAAAAGTTGAAACTTTTTTTTCTTTTGATATGGAAATAACTTATAATTCAAAATTGCATAAAATATTAGTAAATGGACACAGAAATGAGGAGCTCGTCACATTTTTTTCCCGTATACTTTCATTTGATATAATTCATTCATACGATAATTATAAATATATTTAAAGTATTAAATCATAAAATATAAATAATTACTTAAAAATACTTCTTTTCACGCAGATTGCCTGTGGAGTTATTTACCAGAGGGTTTAGCTCCAAAGTAAATCTCCTGTAGAGTGATTAAATATGGATCTGAACATAGTATAAAGGTGGATCTGTGCAGGTTCGAAATTTCATCTTCTCGCGACAGATGGCGTTACTTATTTATTTGACCTTCGCCGGCATCATCTACCCAAAGATAAATGGCAATGAAGAATCCTCATACTACACCAATTCATGAATTAAAATTTCTCCGAGCCATATTGGGGGCCACTTTATAACCTTTATGCTGAAACGCTGGACAGTTGGAGCTTTCAGATATCTCTGGAGAAAGTTTTGCCTGAACTTTTCGCTGAATAATTCCAGTTTTCGCTTTCTCAGAGATATTGTTCTAGTTCG
Organism: Araneus ventricosus; assembly: GCA_013235015.1. Lineage (NCBI taxonomy): Eukaryota > Metazoa > Arthropoda > Arachnida > Araneae > Araneidae > Araneus > Araneus ventricosus. The sequence continues at coordinate 64,498 of BGPR01005314.1, forward strand.
ATGAAAATTCATTGTTAATTTCAACCATGACTTTTGTCAACACTAAATAATGAAATTTGGAGTATGGTGGACAGAATATACATTATTCTGTCTACCACAACCCTACATTTGCTGACACGTTCGCCGGACATATCCTGCATTGATTACCTTTATGGGATTACTTGAAACCTTTGGTGTACGACACTTACGTGGGCAATATTGATGAAACAGCAAGTAATATTCTTATCCGTGCATCATTCGTTTCCTAATGTTTTATGTGCATAACTGCGTGAAATATTCTGTAGGCCAAAGTGACATTGGGGCATCTTGGTTAACTCTCTGAACCCAGCTAAAGTAAGAATTCCGGTACCTCAAATACTGAAGTAAATTTTCGTTCACGAGAACAGAATGAAGTCCTTCCGTTCTTTACAGAAATTCTAGGAGGACGACACCCAAGTTTGGTTCGTTTTAGACATTTCGGCTCAGAAAAAAAAAAAAGAAAAAAACTATTATTGTTTGCAAAATTCAATTTTTGGAAAAATGCAGGCATCTTAATTAAATGATTTTTTTAAAAAATAATTGTTTTGATATTGTTTTGGGGAAATGTAGTTTCTTTTTCAAGATATTTTATTTAGTTTTTAAAGAATAATAATTCAAACAAAAAAATTATTTCTTTCATTTAATATTTACTTCGATTACAATATTACCCATCTATAAATTTTTACTCTTAAATTTGGCTATGCGCAGATATTTAGGCCAAAATATAATATAAAATGCTTTATTTCAAAAGAACACGTTGAGAAAGATAAATCATTTTGGCATAAATTTCAATTTCCAATAAATTCAGATTTTTCAGTCCTATACAAATAGCATGTTTTTATATAGCATAGTTCCGCTCCAAATTTCGCCAAATGTCACGATTGAAGATAATGTTTAAAGTGTTGCAACCACTACCGAAACTTGTTCTTATCAGTTGCAAAACCGCCTGTCAAAAGAGCTCTGATGGACAGTTTTATGACTTGTACGGTAAAGTCACAATACCGATCAATTGTACACATAGAAAGGAAAAACCTTCCTCCCGTAAAATTCACTCAGGCGCCCGAATCCGGTTTCTGTCGAATGGGGCGGTTTGAGGCGGAATAGGTCTAATAGAGTTAACGTGTGAGGTAGAAGCCTGTGTAGGTTGTCTTTCTGGAGGACTTTCAGGGGAAACTGACCAAATTTAGTGTTTCGGTTGGAGGAAAACAGGAGAATCCAGTCAGTCCGACTGAATTAAAAAATCCTTTGTTAAAGCTCATAATGGTCTGCTAGTTTTTGAATAATGTTGGTTGAGATCGCAGTCGGAGGGTAGAACCAATCATTAACTTCATATTCATGCTTCTTAAACCCCCTCTCCCCATGTTCCTCAACCCATTAGGTCAACTGGTGGGTGGAGTGAGTGTACATTTTTTTATTGCAAATATTTCATCTGCTTTGTGTCGATGCACTTCATCTACTTATTTGTTTCAAGAACACAGAGGTAGCTAATACATCATCTTGTAATAAGGTCTTGAAAGAAATCTGATTCAGGGAATTTCTTATCTAGATAGACAAAAGAAGTTTGAGAGAAACATCTAATACAAAGAAACAGAAAATAGAGCACGATAATATCACTACAACCAAATAATAAAGTTTTTATACATGACATTTATCGAGTAGGAAAATAAAAAAAATAACAAAATGAATACTTCGGCAACGTCTCGTTTTATGGAAAGGAATTCAGCAAATAAACGCCCAGCTCTTCGATTTGATGCACTTCGATTAGCATTCCAGCTATCAAATTTGTCAAAAATCAAATCTGAACTTGGTTGGTTATTCCAGTGAACGCCCAATCGCCCGTAAACGAACTTACAGAGAACCGTTTTGTCCACACACAAACCGAAGAAATCCAGCTTTACCTTTTCATCAGCATCTAAGTGGGAATGTCAGAAATGTCAGTTTTAGCAGCAAACTTGACCTCTATGGGATGGCCCCCTTTATCTTCTCTCACCTTTCGCCGGTAATGGAAGAAATAAGTCAGAGAAATAAGAAAATAAGCTTTTATAAGCCTGATGTTAACCCTAACTCCAAAGAACATCCGCGCCATTTTCAATTCGAAACCATTTCTAATGGAAGGCCATCAAAGGCGAGAAATTTTAATAACTCTCCTGCATTATTCACACATTGAGCAAGATAATTCATCATCATTTTGACAATGACACATAGCAGTCAGAAGTTTTCTAATGTCTTTTTTTTATTCCAGCTTATTATATATCCAGTTCTTATTTTTGTTCGTGTGGAATGTGTGTTTTCTTTGCTGCTGGGTGTGCGTATATTTCTCCTCGGAGACTTTTAAATATTGTCTCCGATAATCTTTTCCCTTTTTTTCTTTCTTTTTCGCTGTCTTATTATCGATGGAAGAATTCTTCCCTTTCCCCCTTTCCCGCCAAAACCCCTTTTGTTCTTCATTCGAATCATTTCGTAATTCTTCGGCACATCTCTTTCTTCAATTTTCGCCATATATCATTCGAGCGCGAGCGAAAGAAAGATTAATGCGCCGAAGTTTATGGATTATAATGAATACAAGCAGATTTATCTCGATTTATCTATTCTATATCTGCTTAGGAATCTTTTCTCGACCAAAGAGCATCCATCTTTTTTCCCCCTGCTTTCGCTCGCTTTGCCTCAGGAAGATCATCACTCAACTCATCTCGGTCCCCGCGAAAGAGAAACAAAGAACTGTTTAGTTTTGGTGGTGGTTAGATCTTTGGAACAGAACTTTCTTCTGATTGGATGCATGAAAAGCATGTGATGGCGTTTTCGAAAATTGTTCATTGTTCGAAACAGTTGATTAGAGTTTCCTCTTCATCAATTGTGTAATTGTCTGAGTCATTCTTTTAACAGTTTTCGGGAGGAACTTTGAATTTTTTAAAGCGCCGTTATGATGAATTGTTTTCGATAAATGATTTAAGATCTGCGTAAGGTAGAATCTTCGAGAAATACTTGTCTTGCATGATATTCGAATATCATTATCAGGAAATTCGAATGTGAATGGGGCATAAAAATAAAAGGATCGTGAACTGCCATAAATCGTTTGAATTCTTAAAAATTTATTCAGGCTGCTAAAATCTTTGTGTGTGTGCTCATATCTAATTATCTATGAGGATTTATCTGATCATTGCATAGATTTCGAGGAAATAATACAAGTTTCTCCGTATTTGCGTTCGGGCTACAATTTTTTTAAAAAAAAAGCATCATTGTTTGTTGCCTTGAAATAATAAAACAAGTCTGTTAGCTATCTTTTTTGACAATGATTTCAAATACTTTACGATATTTGGAATTCCAGTTAGTAGAATGTGCATGAGTTAATTTATTTGTCAAATGTTTGATAATTTTTGTAAATATTAACTAGAATTATAAAAATTATCTGAACTAGAATTACCTTAAATACAAAATTTCTGATTTATTAGTTCTGTAACGAGTTCAAATAATTAGAACTAAAAATTCCTTACTGATAATTTAATTCTGTAACGAGCAAAAAATTGCATGATGAATTCCGAGAAGAACAATCACTTACAAGTGCAAAAACATCACAACAAATACAATAATTTTCTTATAAAGCATAAAAATGTTATAGTTTAATACGAAAAAACAAGTTCACGAAGTTGACAGATATACGCTAAACATATGGATATAATAAGAACAACGTAAAAATTCGTAATGAGTAGTTACATTAAATTTTTTTGAGAAGTCTGTTATTTTCGTGAAAAAAAATAAAATAGTTTTCAGTGAAGAATATTAAAGTTTCATTTTGATATTTCTTATGCAGAAATATTTAATGAAAGCTGTAGAGGGACGAGACTCATGTTTATATGGAATGCCGCTGTTGAAGAATTAATTCAATTTCAGGAACCATTTTTATTAGATGGCTAAGTTCCACGACACATTACATTAAAAGGTACAAGACGCAAGACAGAGAACAACAACACAACACAGAAGAAGAAGAGAGCGAGGCATCATGGGAAAAAACCCGGATGGCTCTAGTAGCGCCACCAACCATAAAAAGGAGAAGGCAGTGAATTGTAACCGCTACAAAGCCTAATTTAATATTGCATTTTTATAAACATTGCGTCTCTGTGCCAATAGTCATTTCCACTGTTCTTTAATGTAAACGTTCAAATTTTGTTGTTAATAAATTATATCTCTTCTGAATCGAAAATTTCATAATTTTATTCAACACTCCTTTATCCTAAATTTATGTAATGCATTTATAAGCATCGTACAGCCAAAACTTCAAATATGGTTTTAAATTGCATTTTCAGCAAAACACATGCCAAACATCAAAGAATATTCAAATATTTGTTGTATATCTATCTCGTCTTTTCTAAGTTCAGCTTGCGCAGTATGCCTAGAGTGACCATACGTCCCATTTGAACTCGACAGTCCCGTTTTTTGGTAGCGTGTCCTGTTGTCCCCATGCACATCTATGGGACGCCCAAATGTTCAGTTTTCAGAAAGAGAGCAACCCACGTTAACAATTTCTAGCAAGAAGATGTCAAAAATCAAAAAATTCTACGGTAGTGCCTAGTGGCCCAGAGATGACCGAGCATACGCTATACTTGCCACACATATGTAAGTTGGTCTGAAGCCTGCTATCTCGCACTTAGTTCTAACTGTATTACATCGCATGAAGTGACAGAATGAAGGCTGGGAATATTTTAAGCGAAAGTCGTTGGGTGGAACTGTTCAAACACTTTCACGCCAATTTCAATCATACGAACTTTCTTATAATTATTGAATATATTTCATGTCTGCACGAAACTAATGCACCCGTGGAAGAGGTCTTTCTTCTCACTGTTAAAGTTGTGAATGAGACAGAAAACACAGTTGCAAGTCGCAATTTATAAAACAACGGTAATTACCATAGTTAATTTTAAGAAATCTTACCAGGAATTTCATTCTTTTTTTTAAAAATCTACACCAAATATACTGAAGTAAAATGTGTTCTTCAGAAAAATACAAGATCGCAGGAATTATTTATTTTCACCAGTTTATTTCTGATCTTTTCATTAATAAATAAAAACTGAAGAATTATGTGTTTTCTTGAATTTATATGATATTAAATAAAAATTTTAAAATATCCCGTTTCGAGGGAAAAAATAAATGGTCACTTTAAGTATGCCACATTTATTTTATTGTTATCCATGCCCCTTTCTTTCATATTAATTTTTTAAGCTCCCTCCTCCCACACATTTTTAAACATTCGAGATTTTTTTGGGGGGATAGTTAATCTAATTCTATTTACGTCCTGGTTGGAAGCTATGCGAGGGTATTTTGGGACAAGGTCGCATTTGAGCTTTCCCGCTTTTATATTTAAGTGCACTTGAATCGCATACACGTCGAATGTTTGGTCGCATCGGATTTTGAGCCTGCAACCTTCTGATCCCAAGTCTTTACCACCAGGCCACCGAGGTCCTTGTGGTGGCAGAACATTCTATTCCAATTTTCAAATTTTTTAAAAGTCATCGGCCTTTACTTTCTGATATACAAAATAAACAATAGAAAGAATTGTAATAGTCAAAAAAATCGACCTCCAAATTTTGACGAATCTTTATTTTTCAGACCTTCCTGAGTCCGATACAACCATTTTCAGAATTATGTCTGTCTGCCCGTTTGCATGCATGTCAGCACGGTGACTCAAAACGTCAATGAGCTTGATGAATAAAATGTGATATGGTTTTATCACACGATATGTGTCAAATTTTGAACTAAATCAGCCAAGAAAGAGTTCACTGCCGCTCTGTCTATTCGAAAACAATAACTGAAATTTGCAATAAGCAACATTAGTGAAATTCAGTACGTAATATAGACACAAGTTTGCAGATCTGTTTCAAAGAGTGGACGAAATCGGTCAAGAGAAGAAGTACTACAACATGTACACTGAATTTTCTTCACTATTCTAAGACATTTAACAGAAAACGCTTCATATTATGTATGTATACGAGAACACATTTCCTTACCTTGATCTAGCCTCTATTATCACACTTTTAATTCTTCGAGGCGACTTAATTCGTCTTCATAACTTTTCAGATTTCAATATTTGCTTTCAATTTGTACCATATACTTGAGTCAAATCTGACTCGCGTGCCATAAAGATCCAATTAAAATTAACAGCATACATTATAATCCCATTTCGCTGAGGAACAATTTTACCAGAAGGCTGCATAAAGCATCCTAATGATTTCGGAGCATTTCAAAATATAGCCCAATTAATTGAGTTATCATCCCTTTGAAAACCATTTCCAATCCATTTTCTACCCAATCGGTAATCTCCATTCCACTCTAAATAATAATTACCAACTCATACCTCATAATATTTAAATCCAAACGTCTCCCTTGAAGTATGGTAATTCACATTCAATACCTTCCAACATTAATAACAATAGCCTTCAATCTGGACGGGAAGCCCCATTGTCTGTGCCCATGATTACCCAGTGTATCAGACCCATTATATCACGTAAATAATAGGATAATGAGCCAACGGCAGGTACACTGTGTTCGGGATCCTAAATTTCAATCGTCCATTATTAGGTACCTTCCCCTTACCTTTCTCGTCGAATGGGTTGCATTCATGTTAATACAACGGTGACATCCTACTACGCAGCTAGAGGGGGGATGAAATGTAATCTGTCGGATGATGAGCTGATGGAATGTTGAGTGGATACTCCACCCAGAGGGAGGGTGATGGTGGATTATATCCAGGAATGAGATTCCCGAATGTTCTACAGGACTTTGATCACGGTAAATACTCTTGTTCCGTGGATGTATGCTGATTTCTTAGTCCAGACGGCGGCGTCGGATCAAAGTACCCACTTTCTCCCACTGAGGTTTGTTCAGTGCAGGCCAAAGGAAAGGCCTGCAATATTAATCCTTCACTTCCTTGTTAGACTCGCGATTTCCATTCCTTGAATGTTTTACTACAGGGCGTGCGATCCGTTGGATCTTGCATTTTGCAAACAGACGCGGGACTGAGTTTAAAGTCAGTTGTTCTCAACTTGAATCCGAGACACAGATTTCAACTTTGGATGGTGAACTCTGTAATTAGCAAAAATGACCATAATATGGAATTGACTTTGTAACATTTCATATCCAAAATATATGCTTATACGACATACATATGTATTGCTAATAAAATTTTAAAACATTTATTGATATAATTAATATATTAAACATGTATGATAAACATGTATTAGATATAATATTTAAAAAATGTATTGTCAAATAAAACGAATAGTTAATGGATTAATTAGTTAATGGGATAAACTCCATTTCAATTACTCGAATATTTTTCTACAAGGCGTGCGATGAGTTGGATCTCGCATTTTGCAAACAGGCGGTTTTGAGTTTAAAATCAGTGTTCTTGGAGAAAAAAAAAGTCATAAATTTGAAATTTCCTTTATAGCATTTCATCTCCAAAATATATGCTTATACGATATACATATGTATTGTTAATAAAATTTTAAAACATTTAATTAACATGTTAAACATGTATTGGATATAATATTTAAAAAATGCAATGTTAAATAAAACGAATAGTTAATGAATTAATTAGTTAATGGGATAGACTCGATTTCAATTCCTTGAATATTTTTCTACAGGGCATATGATGAGTTGGATCTCGCATTTTGCGAACAGGCTGTTTTGAGTTTAATCAGCAGCTCTTGACAAAAAAAGGTGTAAATGTAAATTTCCTTTATAGCATTTCATCTCCAAAATATATGCTTACACGTCTATGCTATGTATTGTCAATAAAATATTAAAACATGTATTGGTATAATTAACATATTAAACATGCATTGGTATAATTAACATATTAAACATGTATTAGATATAATATTAAAACATGCATTGTTAAATAAAATGAATAGTTAAATGATTCAGAGGAATAAGTACATGTTTAATGACTTTTTCTCACAACGATGTTTTGTTTCAGAGATAAATGTATTTGAAATGTTCCATGTATCTTTATTTTTTGAAGGAACTATATAAATTTTATAATAAGGATTCCTGTTATACATTAAAATAAATAATAGGGACTTTAGATTCAGATCGTTAACAATCCATTTTAGTCCAGAAAAACACAAAATTCTAACAAAAATTCAGTAAGTATGCGCAAAAATATTTTCAGAAAATTAACTTTTAATTGATGCTGCAAAATAATACCCAGTTTTATTTCAAACGTATTTTTATATGATGGCAATGAAAAACTAACTGAATAAATAAAAAAATTAAACACATAGAACATTCAACATTTTTGTTAAAAATTATAAATTTTAAATTTTTTTAACAATGTATTTAGTTTAAAACAATTTTTTTAAAGCATTCTAATTTATATGTATACAAAATTTCGTAACTCTAAGTCACTCTAAGAGAGAATAAGCTGTTTTCGATTAATTCAACTTGAAATATTGTAATGGTATGAGAGTCCTAACTGAAAGCCTTCTGCGGACGGTAGAGTTGAGTCACTGAAAGACAATTAACAAATAGACTAATTAGCATAAAACTTTTATTAAAACTTAAAATACTGTAATGGTATAAAAGTACTAACTAAAAACCTTCTGTGGACGGTAGAGTTGAGCCACTGAAAGACAATTAACAAATAGACCAATTAGCATAAAACTTTTATTAAAACTTAAAATTAGCAGAAGTCCAGAATTCATAAAAAGAAAGATACATAAAAATGGAACTAACAATGTAAGGAGTGGAATATAAATAATAAAATGAAAGAATTTTTGTACTTTAAACTCATGAATTAGTTTATTAGAATTTGCGCAACTTTCGATCTATAAAATAATATTAATAAATATTTTTTTATTTATATACCATTTGTATCGTTTTCCGTCCTGCACAATGGCTGATACAAAAGGACAGGGAAGTCAAACTATCTACAAGTGAGTAGAGAAAGGATAGATTAGTTGGTCAGGGAGAATGAATTCCAAATGAGTATAGAGTATTTGTATCAGGCAGTAAGCATTGGAAAAAATTCTATTGGCACAATATCTTATCACTCATAAGAAAAAGGTTAAAGAATGAAGCTTTGTTTTACTATTTATTTTATTATATTGGCGTAATTGTTTTTCTGTGTCGGAGTTTTATTTGCGGGTTGTCCTTCGAATGTTTTTAATTTCTCTTGGGAATTTTCGTGTCACGAGAGGTCAATTTAGGGAAGGAAGTCAGGCCTCTTACAGAAAAAGAGTCCATTTTTTCGAATACCTGCTTGCAGGTAACCCTTGATAAAGTCTGTAAGGCCGAATTCTTTTCTACGTTTTTCTTTTCACAAATAGGCTTTAAGGGTAACTTAGTTATTCATTTCATCTAAAATTTTGTCTACATTTGTATTTCGTTTGTAATGTACTCTTTCAGCTGGTGTTGGTTTATTGGACTTTTTACTTTCTCGTATACAAAGAGAAAGTATTGTAATCGTCAAAAAATTCGAACTGGAGATTTTGACGGATCTCCACGTTTTAGACCTCCCTGAGTCCGAAAAACACGATTTTGGAATTATGTCTGTCTGTCTGTGTGTGTGTCTGTCTCTGAACACGATAACTCGAAAACTATTAGAGCTACGGGGATGAAATTTGGTATGTGTTCAACATAATTTGTAGGTTTCTATCAAATTTTGGACAAAATCCGTCAAAGGGAAATCTGTCTGTCTGTATGTCCGAAGTCATGTGAACACTATAACTCAAAAACTTGAATAGCTAGATGGATAAAATTTGGTACACAGTTTTATCGTCATGAATGTAGGTCCGTATAAAATTTTGGGCCAAATCCGTCAAAGGGTTGACTGTCTGTCGGTCTGTATAATCGTATACTTGTATCTCATAAGCCCTTTGGCTTAGATAAATAAAACTTGGTATCACGTTATCACGTATGCTAACATTAATTATAGATCTGTGCCCAAATTTCGTTCAAATCGGTTAAAAAACAGGTGTTCAAATTGCATATTTAGTTCAATTGCATGTTTAGTTTACTTCAGTTAGCCACTGTGTGTTGGCGAGCGTTTCGCTTATTTTACTAAAGTTAGTATGGTTGGCGTTTGACCTTGGCAGTCTACGCAGGAAATTGTAGCGAGCCGCACTTCGGAAATTATGGCAACCCCTGAATCAAAGTTCGTTCTGACATTCTCGAGATGGAAGGTATGGTGAATCTAGCGTGATATCAGCAGTAAGATTTCGTAGTCAAAAACGTTAAATAAAGTTCTAGTTCCTCAGCGCGCGTAAAAATTGAGAACATACGCAATTCTTTTTTGCAAAATATTAAGTTTCAGGAATTCATGAATTTGATATGTTTCACTGTAAATCACCATTCATAATTTTTTCTCAAAATAAACAGGCCTTGGGTAAATACCCCAATAATATTTACCTACCCACTGGGTGTTTACCCACCCCACATTACTTTTCGTATGCGAGAAAGTTTCGGGGAGGCCACTCCCGCTGGTTTTTCTTTAAGTCGTATTTGGTTTCTTTTTTATTCTAAATGTTTTTGTTTGACTATTAACTCTAATCTATTATTTTGGTTTCATTAATTAGTTTTGTGAATGTGTTGTCTGTTGTCATATCTTCACGCCCGTCAGGTTGCGCCCCGGTTGTTGAAATTCACGGCTTTGAATTCCAAATTTTTATCGATTTTTTAAATGATATAGTGAATACCCTTTTCGCCTTACCTATATAAATAAAGGTGAAAATAATTGTATCGCTTATTCTATTGTTGAGCCCACAAGTCTCGAAATCTTAACGGCAGTTATAAATTTATGCTAAATATTCTAGAAGCAGTAAGTTAATATATAAATTATGTATAAAATCTTCTTAATTTATTAAGAAACATTCTTTTATATTATCTCTGAAAGTAAATTTTTGAAAAGGTCTCCCATACGCAATAACTGAAAAAAGTCTATGAAGGTACTTAAATCATTATATTTTCATTTCTTCCATTATTTATTCTTGGAAGCTAAATACTTTTTCTTCCGCTCTGTATGGCAGAAAATAAAAGATATTTTTAGAAATTTTCGACAATGTTCTGTGCTTTTAAGGTATTTGGTTGCTATATTCAACAAGAATTGTTCTGGAATTCTTATGTAAGATATCTTCTTACAAAAGATAAACTTCTTGCATAAGAGTTTTCATGAAATAATTTTATCTCATAAGATAAAAACATTTTCTAAAAAGTATTTTGAAAAAAATAAAGTTTTGACATTGTTATAGAGCTGATATGATACAGGAAATATTTCTGAAATAACTTTTTTCTATAGCTTCTAAGAATATCAAGTTCTAATAATAATACTTTCAGGACTGGAATATTTTAATATAATTTCATACATTTCTGTTAGATTATAAAATACTGTTTTTCAGAAATTCTATTTAAAGCTGGATATCTGATAAAGATTAGAATTACTTTTTTAAAAGGAAACAAATTTCAATCTTTTGTATTCTTTCAAGAATATATATATCAGCTCTAATTATTCAAGTGTCATTGACAACTCATGTTGACAGTACAGGAAAAACTATGTGTGTATCCTTACGATACATTAAATAGTTCTATCGCATTAACAAGCTACTTCAAAATAATTGAATTTATTACATTAGACATTCACAAAACACAAACATAGAACACTTAAAAACGGTAAGCATTTAGATTATCTATTAATTAACCGTTAAGAAAATTTAAGTCTGAGGGATTTGTTGGTTTCGGCACATGTGCATTGTCTGGTGTCTCAGCTCAGACTGATTAGTTAAAATTTATACCACACGATGGCGCTATTCTGACTGCTGGTTTGCCAGCGGATGTCGCTGGTGTGGAGAGAGCGCATTTCTTAAGCAGCCTTTACTTTCAGCCAGCAAGATTACGTGTACTCAGAAAGAGAATAGATGGAACAGCGGCATTTGGTTGTATCTTTGGAGCAAGTACTTTCCATTTTCCGCTCTTTCTGCGCAAGTGCGATTTTCTACCTGTGTATGTATGATTTACTGGCTTGACAATACTGGCTTAATGTAAACGTTCCTTTACAGTCCTGAAGATGAATCTAATGCTTGTGTGAAATGCGCATGCGCACTAAGAAAAGCGCCACCGCGTGACGCGAATTACAATAAGTCTGTGACTCAGAGGAGTAATCGTGTTTCCTTTTGTATGACTTATTTCTTCACAATACAAAAATAATATTTCAAATAAGCTAATAATCTGAAGTTTTAAGTTTGAGCCCTGAGTTGCATTCATAAAGATTTTATGTTTTTAAAAACTAATAACTTACCCTAAACTGCGCAGTAAGAAAATATCAGGCATTGTTATTTTGTCATTTATTAACAATTAATTTTAAATAATACAATAATTGATGAACAAATTTGCTTACTTTCTACATTTTTTACCTGAATGAGAAAAAGTTTCTAGCGAAAAAATTGCAAATAAACAATTTTTTAGTCATTTAAATTGAATTAAAGAAAAAAATTAGAATTTATTTTTTAACGTTTTCATTAACCGTTTAAAATTACTTATACTCATATATATCGACACAAGTTTTGCTGGAAAATAAAAGAAATGTGTTGTATAAACATTTGCCGTTAATATTATTTTTAAATTGCTAACAAGATTTTAAGAAAAAAAATGAATAGTTAAATATTTATATTGTGCAAATGAAATTATTTGTTTTGTAACATCTTGATTTTAGCTTGTTTCAATTATTCAAATTCAAAAGCACTTATTATTAGTTTCGTATCAGCTGAAAATGTCCCCTCATGTGTATTTTAAGAAAAAACTCATAGTTTAATTATACTGAAATCTAGTTAATAAAAATAAGTAATTAGTATATGGAAAATGCAACGTAAGTTTTTAAGGGAATAAATACAAGTAATTTTTTTCTTCGACGACTGTTGTTTTCAATTAAACAAATTTAGTTTTAAAAAATTGTCACGAAGAAAATAAACTTTAGAAAACAATTTGGTTTATTTTCAAAAATGTAAAGTAGAGAGAAAACAAAATGCTCATACTCTAACTTGAAAGATCAAGACAATAATAACAATAATCACAGAATTACAAAACGCGGTTAAATATACATATTGTGACAAATTCGTCTTGTGGGTGGACGTGAATGCAGTCCAATAAGCAGGATTACAAAAATAAAGCTCTTTATTTTACAGGTATTCTAAGCAAAGAAACATAACACAAATATTAAAACAGCACTTGTAAAAATTCACAACAGAGATTACCATTAAATCTCAACACAGCGCTCAAAGGTTTCTTATTAGCTCACCAGCTTGCTTGCAGATCAAAATCCAACTGACCCTTCTTGGCTTGAGAGCTTGCCTTTTATACTTTTCAACAGGAAGTGACTTCATTACGTAGGAAGTGACATAATCTTTAGAAAGTTCATGAAACCAGTAGAAATATGTTGAAAGTTCGAGGTCCTTCTAGAGAATTCCTTTTGTCGCCAAAGTCGCCAACTTTGTCGCCAAAATGGTCGCCAAGGTCGCCAAATTTATCGCCAAGTCGCCAAGTTTGTCGCCAAGATTAGCATCTCAGGGAAACGAATTTATAGCTTTGTAACAATATATACATAATACGAGGTAAATACGCGGTATAATGTATATAGTACGTGGTAAATACGCGGTATAATATACATAATACGCCATTATATATATATATATATATATATATATATATATATATTAAATATACGCAGTTAAGTGTGCATATATAAGTATTAAATATGCTCGATTAAATATACAGCACGCAGTTAAAATCACACAGAAACTTCTGGAACTTTCTTAAACGTATAATTTTACACAATGTTGCCGATAAATTCTTAATAGCTTAAAGAAAACTAATTAAATAAAAAAGCAGAAAACTTTGAGTGACGTGCATCTAATTTCACAATTTCAAAGCGTGGAAATATTTTAATTACTGTACTAAGAAACAGAATTTTATTTTAATTATTTTCGACTTCTTAATTATAAGATCTATTATTTCTCAAACTCACAGGTGGCGCCACTGGTACCGAATCAAAAATTAATTTAATTAGAGATTTGTTGTTAATTATGTTTTGAAATATTAAAACACCGTATTAGCATCGAGAATACACAAGTGTACAAAATTTCGATCCTCTAGCAAATCAAGAAGTGAGTAAAAAATATCTTTATATTACGAACCTCTATTCCGAAACATGGTTGTATGATAATGTTTCAGGCTAATGTTTCGCCTGTCTTGTCCTCGTCGGGCTTGATTAAATCAACCGTTACATTCTGGGCCTAACGATTTTTACGTTACGAAATTTAAAGAAAGACAACAGCTTAAAATGATGCTAATAAAAGCCGAAGCAAAAATTCTTCTGTGGAATCAATGTAAAAAAAAACAATTATTTTTATAAAAATGTTAAGATTGGCAAAAGCTCACAAGTGAAAAATTAGATGAAATAATTTTATTAGTTTGAATTGCATTGCAAAAACATTGTTACAAATGGTGCTTAAAATTAATTTTGAAAAATTTATTGAAATCAGAGAAAAATTGAACTTTTAGCAGTGGATTTAAATGCCTGTTCCAAAATAACTAGAAGCCGAAATAACACGGGCTAGTTCTTTTGGAAACATTAAGATTTATTACAAACGCAAACATTAACACACAAAGGATACAAATTTAAATTAACACTAGCTATTACAAAGGGGTTTTGGATTTGGGCTCATTGTTGTTGTTTGACCATGTCATTCCACAGTTCTAACCGAGTCTTTTAGCGTCGTCGCCTTCTCACCATAGGTGGCGCTGATCTTATTGCGCAGGCGCATTTGTTATAAACGGGAATAAAATTTATATCACTGAAAAGTTAAGTTTTAAATTTTAAAGTGGTTTGAAAATGGATTTTTGCGATAATATGCTCCGAAGTTTTTGAGGAGAAAGCGCCCAAATTTCGCTTAATTTTTAATTAATTAAGAATCAAATTAAATTTTTAAAAAATTTCTTATCGAGCATTTTCTGCCCAAGAAGTAACTACATACCAAATTTGACAACTCTGGGTCCAATGGTATGCCTTTAAACATTGCATTCTGTGCGTTACGCAACTCATTTCGCTCTGTTTGTACGAATTTTGCATCACGCAATTAAGGTATCCGAATACGTTCGGAGCACTTTTTTCTTAAATTGTGAAATAGAAACACCAAAATATGTTTTTTAGATTCGAATTTAATAAAGATTAATATTAGCGTATGATTTTTGAGTATAAATTATTACAAATTTACAAAATTCTTGAATTTCTGCTGCTTTTTAGAGGAAATTCCCCAAAACTTCAAACATGCTACAGGTCAAACTTTTGTAATAATTCAAATAAAACTAATACTAAAATAAACTACATACTATGGACTAGTGCTTGTACTAGAATCTTAACATTCTTCGGATAAATAAAAATTTTAGAGCTAATCGAACAATCATTATAAGATTTTCAGCAAATTTTCTATGTCATTTTTCAAATAAAAGATCATAATTTAAAAAATATTGTTACATTATTCTAGTACATTCACTAAAGAAACATTTGAAGAAAGTGTTCACAAAATTTCAAAACAATCGAATGATAATATCTTGAGTTATCATGTTTGAAGTTTGAAAAATATGCATAAAATCTAATTTTGAGAAAAATCAAATTTTAGTTTTTCCACGCGCTCAAATTAAGTATCTAAACTTTAAAAAAAATTCCTAAAAATATACTGACATCATATTAGCTTGCAAAAAAGCAGTTTGAAAGAATTTTTGACAGGTTTCTGTCCCTTTAAATGACAACTTTCGGCTAATTAAACGCCCACTTCCGGTTTTCGGTTTGTTATAAAACAATTAATATCTCATCTTCTAATTAACGTACCGACAAAAGTAAATATGTTTTAGGAAGGTAAATGAATGAACTATCGAAAACATGAAAAATTAAAAAATTGGAATTTTGGTCGAAAATCGACTTTCGAACGTGTTCGGATACCTTAACAGAAAGTATACCAGACTAAAAGCATCATCATGTTAAAATCTATTACAAAATTCTATCTTTACAAACAAGAAACAAGTCAAGTTAAATAAAAGTGTTTAAAACATAAAAGACATCTTTCAGAAACGCTGCGTCATTCGGTTATCATCATAATAGTTATCTGCTGTTTCAGCACCATCCATTAGTTGGATAGACTGCGCAGGAACATCAGATACCAAGATGTAATGTCCATATATCTACATTAACTTGAACATGGCATTCCGTCGGGCTTTTAACTAATTATGTAATAATATCAGACAGCAGTCCTTTATAAGCACAGCTGGTAAGCTTCTCTCATATCTGCGCTATTTCTCATGTAATATTTGATATTATGCCATTAATCAAGTATATTTTTCATTTTTACATGTGTGTTACTTATTTTATAACAATACTTGATTAAGGTATTACATACAAAGCAAATTCCAAAACTCACCAGACATGGAGGGTTCAGAGTTAAAATGAACCAAGTCCGTGTTTTGCCCAAATTTACACAAATACTTTCGTATACGAACTATAGTTACGTAGAAATAATAGACCGGCATCGGACGGTCTATCTCGAATAATGCGCCATTCCCTGGCGTAGAGAAGAAGTGTGATCACGTGATTTCTCGGGATCCATATATTTTCATATGTCCGCCTCCGTTTTTTTCAACAAATATTGTCACTTACTTTCCCTAAAAAATGCAAACATCCTTTCAAATCTAGTCTTTTTATTACCATATTTTCATTTGCCCTCCTCCTGTCTATTTTTTCTGCAAATATTGCCACTAACTTTTCCCAAAAAACGTAAATCTCCTTTGAATCCTATATTGTTGAATTAAAACTTTTAAATCTAGCCTTTTAATCACCTTATAGCTGATAACCCGGCGTTACTCGGAATCCACATCATTTTTCATATACCCTGCTTTATTTTTTTTTATCTTCAAATATTGCCACTAAGCTTCCCCAACAAACTTAAATCTCCTTTGTGAATCCTCTCTTGTTGAATTAAAACTTTCAATTCTAGCCTTTATCCTACCTTAAGACATTATGGTTTGAATGAAAACGCGAGATTTTGGAAAAAGAAAATTTATTCTAAACTTTTAAGCAATAAATCGTATAATAATTAATACGACTTTAAAATGAACATTTATTCTTCCAATGTTTATAAGTTAAAATAGGTTAGCATATTATTTTGTTTTGCAAAAGAAAAAATAAAACGAAATAAAAGGCAGAAACGAATAAAAATAGTAGATCAAATTAATAGATTAAACATCAGAAACATATATTTTCTTCTTGCCCGTATTTCAATAATAATGGAGGAAAAAATACGTCTAAAAAAGAATAAATATTTCTCCCAACAAACTTAAATATCCTTTCAAATCTAGTCTTTTTAATGCCTTATAACAATAACGTTGCGAAATAAAACATCATAAGACAAAAAAAGAAAAAATTGCAAGATGTTTTTCCGGTGTTTATAAATTAAAACATGTAAGCTCTCTAAAAAAGAAAATAAAACCTTTTATAGAAACTAGATGCAAGAACACCCGATGTGAAAGATTAATAATATGGGGCGGGGATTCTTTCTGCCCGATAGATTGCAGCACGGTATATTCATTCACTTTGAACGTTTTAAAGCAATATCTTTTTAGATATTTGTAAGTTTGGAATTTAAATGGTCAAAGTGGATTCCTTGAATTATTTCCCATCTTTTGATACTTTCAGTGCGTTTCTGCGCTCAGCGGTTTGTGAGAAGATAACATACTTACATACATACATACGTTTGTTTACTCTCAAATTTTAATGGAGTAAATGTTATATTTTCTGTGATTCAAGTCCATAGTTTAATTTGTGTCAACCAGGTAGCAAAAAGAATTACATCTCCAATGTTATTTAAATTTTGAAGTCCGTTTTTTTTTCGGAAGTAAATATCAAGGATTGTTTCAAATATCAAAATTGGTTCAACTCTGAATCATCTGTATTTTGTTAGATAAAGTTGATTGATTTTTTGACAATAGCCTAAATATAAAATTGAATATCTAAGATGTTAGATGCATAAAACACTTTTAGTAATATTCGTGTCAATTTGCATATTAAACTAAATTTTGAAATTTATACACATCAAATTCTCATAAGACATGACTATAATTTTACACGCTTCTGCGTTTGGTAAGGAATTATGTGAATGGTCAGCTTTCCTGACGATCTTGATAATATGTTTGCATTCAAATAATGAGTATAAACGCAGAACTTCTTAAATGATATTACTGATAGGCAGAAAAATCGAATTAAATTCAGCGAATGACAAAATTGGGTAAGTTGCTTAAAGGCAACACAAGGCCTTTAAGGGTTGAAACAAATTATGCTTTGAAATTCCAATAGTCTGATAAATTCTGAAAAGGGAATTTTAATAACCTTGTTCGAGGTTTATTAAAAAATAAACCTTTCACAGTGCTGTTCAAAATAATTGCACCAGTTAAAAGTGACTACAACTTCCTTGCAAACAACGATTGGAAGAAAATTTTTGAACACAATACTGAAGGAAGTTTGAAGTTGCGTTTGCGGTTGTAATAATTGCTTTATATAACCTTCCTATGCCCCACATGCATATTTACGGATCGTACATAGTAGGGAATGAGGTCGCTTCTCATTGGCTCTCAGCGTCACGTGACTTGGCTTACTTCTAAATGGCGTCGTGAAACTAAACGGTACTTACTAATGCTGAAAGTTCGTTCTTTATTTATTGCATTCTAAAAATGCATTCATCATTCTCTTGAGAAGCATCCAATTAATCATAATTGGATGGTAGTTTTGATTTTTCCATGATGCAATAGCAGAAGACAAAATTAAAATTAAGATCCCGCCGAAGCGGGGTGCTATGACATCATTTAGAAGCAAGCCAAATCACGTGACGCTGGGAGCCAATAAGCAGAGACCTTATTCCCTATTATGTAGGATCAGTAAATATGCGTGTCGCACGCATAAAAACCAATCCCACTATAAGCGCCTATGGGGAGTGTTTTCGATGCCAATATTTGGCGATATTTCCCTTTTTTGGCGAGAAATGCTTTGTAAAGTTTTTATATTTCGACGACCGCTATCTGTTAAAAGGATGTAAACACTTTTAATTTGCAGTTTGTTTGTTTTTTGTGTGTGTATGTGACTTAAAGTAGAATGAATTCCTTCTGGAGTGTCATTGAATATGAAAGCATTTTTAAAACTAAACATGAAATAAGTGCATAGTGTATAATTCTTTGCTAAAGTAAATAATCCAATACGCATGAGTTAGAAAAATATTCAAATACATAAATACTTACTAATGAGCTTAATATGAGCAAGAATTAAAGTTGGAAATAATTTGTTATTAGTTGTTAATTGTAAATAAAGATGGATGGTTTTCGAAACACGTTGAAGAAAAAACCCAGTTTGGCGCCAATCAAAGTAAACACGGAAACCCTAGCGGGCGTAATGATCAACTTGGAGTGGTAAAAGACATTCTCGTAGACGCCTATAGTGGGATTGGTTTTTATGCGTGTCGCACGGGCATATTTTTGGTATTCATAAAGCATTACCAACTTTGCTTTATAGTTTATCTTTAACTCTACTGTAGCCTATTCCATTGATATTCGTAAAAGATTTCCAACTCCTCTGTCTGGAATGATATTTGTCATAGCGATGCATCCTCTAATTCGAAACGAGTGAAATTTGTGCCAGAAAAAGGACCGGAAGCCAGACGATTATCTATCTCTCTTCTTTCCTTTTCCACCGAGTCAGCAAGAGGTGCCGGAATAAATCTCATTGGCCATTTGGAGGGAGGATCGTTTGCATCTTTGCTCGAGGGGGCTCTTCCTTCTGGAAATCACGTTACACTTTCTTTTCTTTATCGGCAGAAATGCTGAGCCCAGGAAATCTGGGAAAGGAGGAAGTTGTCATCTCGGAAAACTTCAAAACCCGATGTCTTCGGTTTCTCTTTTTTTATTGCAAACGAGGATGGATTCTGTAGAGGAATTTTTGGTGGAGGTTGCGAATTAGTTTGAGATTAGTTGCTTTAATTAATTGTTTCGACTTGGACTGAACTTTCTTTTCCTTAAGGATTTGGGTCCCCGAGTGCGCTGTGGGGTCCGAAATTATGTTTGGTTTAAAAGATGCGCAACTAACAAGTTATCGATTTCTTGAATAGGAAATCTGTGAGAATTAAATTTCCCCTCTATAATCCGGCACTTCGCCAATCCGGCTCCTCCTGTAGTCCGGCTTTTTCAGGAGGGCGAGTGGGGAGCATTAATAGGAAAACAAGTCACTCTGAATGCGGATGTCAGGGAAAGGGATGGCAAAACCCTACCGGTTTTAACCGAAAATCGGTTTATTTTGTTTCGGCTAATCGGTTTTTGTCGGTTATAACCGGTTATTTTGTTAGATCCAATAACAGGGTAAAAAAACCGGATCGGAAGATAGGCTCGATTTTAAGTACGACTAGACTAAAGTTTACCAAGCTTTGAATTTCATCATCTTAGGCCAATCAACAACAATCGCTTCCTCGAGGTGTTTGTTGGTTGTAATTCGTTTTCCAGTTGCGTATTCCACGATTTTCAAGGGTTGGAGATAGCGTAACTTTTTTACTACATCCCTCAAATTTCGCCAGTTAGCGTGTTCATCTTTTAACCTTCCGGAGGGTGCACTTACGCAAATTTTACGACTTATCGTGCATCGTATTACATATATATATCGTTTTATTTTACAAAAATAAATGCAACTTTAGTTTATGCTTTCTGTATTTATTAGCCTAATAGTAAACAAAGATTTTATTAATAAAATTGCACTTAAATACATAAAATAACTATAAACATATGTAATAAGATGCACAATTCAAGTATCTCTTGCAAACGCGCGCCCGCTGGAAGGTTAATCTTATAGCGTTGAATTGCATTACACGGTCTCCTCGGCTTACGACTGCGTTCCATTCTGGCTGACAGGTCGTGAGTCTGATTTATATTTTTCAACATTATTTATTCATACGGGTTATATAAATTTGTCATAAAACACAAAAAATTAATCTATATAGGTATAATTAATGTACATAAAGTGAAAATGCGCAATATGTACTCTATTGTATGTACTATAATCAAAAATACAGGGTGTCCATAAAATAATATAGGGTTTCCTTACTTCATAACTTTTGATTAAGTAACATGGCGATAAATATTATTACCTATTTTCATAAAGTACAACTCAAAATGTTCTTTTAATCACATAGACAAAGTTAAGCAATTTCTACATGGAGGCTTTCGCGACATGTAACCCATCGACACTTGACTGGAGATTGAACTCAATCTCGATATGTCTAGGTTTAGGTTAGTAAATTGCATGCAATCTTTATCCAAGAACATCGAAACTTATAAGTGGTGGCCAGCTATCCAAAAATCCTTTAGTACCTTTCGTTGCACGCAACACATCCAGACTGAACTCAATTTGCAGTCAGGTGTTGATGGGTTGCATGCCGCGAAAGGCTGCCATGTGGAAATTGCTCACCATTGCTTGTGTGATTAAAAGAACTTTTTGAGTTGTACTTTATGAATATGTAATAATATTTATCGTCGTTCTTTAATGAAAAGTTATAAAGTAAAGGAACCGCGACAATAACTTGTAGACATCCTGTTAATTAATTTTTTGTGGTCGTAAATCGAGAAGATGGTGTATACTATTATAGAATTGCGTGTGAATAACAATTAGCTTTTTTTCGAACTGCAAACTTTGCATCGAAATACCGATATTAAAAATTCTACAATTAGAGAACTAATGCGCATCACGGAAATGACTGATTTAGTATCATCGATGAATAAATTATGTATATAATTAATAATAATAAGGACTGTTCTCCGACCTTCCCATGCCGTTCAATTTTCGAACTTTTTTTCATCATTCTTTCCCCTCCATTCTGCAACCAATATTTGACGTTCTTATGACAACTATTTATTTTCTCTACAGTGTTTTGAGTAGAGACATTTTAATTCTACTCACCCGGTAACTACAGTCGACGCTCGTTATAACGACCACATATTATAAAGACCATTCCATTATAACGACCAGTGATAAATCCCCAACTGTGTTTCCCTATGCACTATGTTATTTTACTTCCGGTATAACGACCGTCCAGTGTCGTCTAATACAAATACAAAGTCCGAATTCAGTGGACACTCATCCCGGTATTTTCCCAAAAAACAACATGTTTCTAAACGTAACCTTGATTATCATATTGCCAAGCTTCGTAGATGTAGAGCCTTCAGTGTTATAGTTCAACTTTGACGGGGCGGGGGGGAATTACCACTGACCACAGCACGGAAATTAGAATAGCATAGAATAAAAAATGTTTCAAGTGCTATTGAGACTTTAAAATGTTTCTTTGAAAGGTAAGAAATTCAGAACATTCTTTATCATCTATAACTGAAATGGAAAATTATGTTTTGCAAAAATCACATATGCAGAAAAGATAAACAACCATTTCTGATTTTTTTCTTTAGAAAATAAATGTTTTGTAAATATGTAACACCCTTTATTTTCTATTTTAAAATCTGTTTTAGAAATGTACTTTTAATTGATAAAATTTTATTTTTATTACCAATCATAAAAAATAATTTGAGTATTAGTTCGAATCTCTTTAAAAATCGCCTATTTTATACGGAACTACTGAGTGTGCATGTGTACAGTTATATCCACTATAGCGACCACTTGTTAAAAGGATCTTTTGCTGTGGGACGCAGAGGGTCGTTATAACGAGCTTCGACTGTATAAGATTTTGCATAAAATGTGTAAAAGAGTGATCCGCTAAAAGAAATAATGTAAGAAAATTCGAATTTATAACAAACTTTCAATTTTTAACGAATGCTTCGGAATTTTTTATTATTTATTTAAAATTTAGTGTGGCTTAATTTCTTTACAATAATTCCATCAGTTCCTCTCGCTTTTACGATTTGATATTGACTTCCACATTTTTGAAAAAGAATACATTTTTTCTCCTACAAAAATCACTTAGATGCAAATCTTGTGAACAGGACATTTATTAATATATAGAAAATACGGAAAGAAATACGAGCATAAACACACAGCAACCATCCTGGCGGCCGACTCGAAGAAGGAATAAATTAGGATAAAGCGCCAGGCGTTGAGTCGCACAGATGTTGTATAGCAACGGATTCGGAAAACCTCTGCGCTTTTGCCCATGCGCCGGGCGGAATTATTTTCATCAAAATAGGGGGAAAGTGAAGAATGGAAGGGTGATGCTTACATTTCACTGAGAGCTATCTAACGAAGAACTCCGGAAATGCGCTCATATGACTCATTGCCTGACAGCCCTTTGCGGTGTAAAATCGTCCAAAAGTGGTAGTCTCGGAATCCGTAGCTGAACTATATTCATGCGCGTGAAAAAATATTCACTTATTCAACCCAACAAAATATTTTCAACTTTTTATTCTACTAATAAAAGCTTGTACCTTAAAACTGTTTGTAAATTTTATTAATTTTTCCATTTTAGTCTTTAATCTGTTTCATAATTCATTATTATAGATGTTATGAATTCTGGTAACCATTTTTTCTTATATTCACTCTCAGCTGGAATCAAAATCTGATTAAATTGAAATTTGATTGAAATAACCGATAACTAAATTCTGAAAATATTAAATATGTTGTATTGTCAAGAGTCGCAAACAACTGCAGAGAATTTCAGAACTCCAGCACATCAGAAAGTGAGTGAAAGACGATTAGAAAATTCCATCGTTACTAACATGAAAGAAGTCAATTTAACCCTTAAAATCTCGATTTTTAAAAAATTGGTTTAAAAAAGTTATTGACTTTCATTTCTTATATAAAACTTGGGAAAATGCTTTAAAATATCCTATTTTGTTTGAAGTGTGGTGTACGGCAAAACAGTTTGTTACCAATCGACAAAACTGAGCTTTAATTAAGAAAAAATGTCAGAAAATGTTTAAAAAATGATAAAATACTATTATAGTAAACACAGATGAGTTTTGAGAACAAATAAAACGGATAAGAAATTTCCTTTAAAATTGAAGAATAAAATGTGGTTTTGTCAAGCGTACAATGTGGAAAAGAAAAATGCAGCCTCAAGTGAAAATCATCAATTTATTTTTATTTTCTCATCAGCACTCAGGCTCCCATCAATATGTTGTAAATTGAATTAATAAAATCTTCAATATATATTCCTATTCCTATCCTATCCTATTTGCAACAACAGCCATTAGAGCTTCCGTCTTATTCTCAAGATTTTCGAAAGGCCACGGTGGCGTAGTGGTAAGGTCTCGACCTCGGGACCGGAGGGTCTCAGGTTCGAAACCGGATTCCTCTGAAGATCCGCCGTGTATGGGGCCTGTTACACGCCAAATCGTACGTAGTGGCCAAACGCCAGCTCAGGTGTCGTCCTCGTCATCTGACCGCGGTTCAAAATTACGGGGTCCGTCCCTAAATATTCCTCGTGTTGCATCAAAACGGGACGTTAATCTAACCTAACCTCAAGATTTTCGAAGACAAAATTGGCTATATTGCTTCACCCTCTGATTCCTAAGACCATTGAAAGAAAGGGGCCATAAAATACGTGTACGTCCGAGCTACTCTATCAAAGATGAAGGAAATTCACTTTCTCCCTCAAGAACCACAATGACAGCTGGCATTCTCCGAATTGTAAGAAAACTCCCCTCTTCCTCAAACACATCTAGGCGAGCCACTCTTAAGCTGCGTTCCTACGGCCTGTTTCTCCACGAGTTCCGTCCGCGGTTCGTGTTATTCCCCATCGTCGGAACAGGAAGAATCGATGCGGCTCGTGGGCTTGTAAGTGCATCTGTTGTTTCTCGCGTTATTGCGGTAAATAGCTCGCACATCAAAGGAAGGGGGAGTGGCCAGACAGATTCAGTGTATCGGTTCACTCGTGCGCTGCCGATATATTTGCCAAGCCACGAGCCGTTGGAACGGTGCGACTAGTCGAAATTCCACCGACCACAGTCCACAAGTACGAACCTTGAGCGACTCGAGGTTTGGCCAAGCCACACGCCGTCGGAACAAGGCTTTACGAAGAAAGCACGCGCCACGGGTGTGAAATCAACCACACTTAACGAAAGAGGGTGGAAATTTCAGAGTGACATTCGGACGTCTATCGTCTTTTGCTTGAAGGGACGCATGGGACGGTTCCGTATCGATAGAGTTAAAGGCAACGCTGGAGCTTTAAGGGTTAAATAAGAGTGTATTATAATGTAAAAAAAGATTTTCACTTTAATATTTAAAATAACAATTGCTTTTGAAATTCTCTATTGTCAGAATTTATACAATATATTATTGTTACAGTCAACGCTCGTTATAAAGACCCTCTGCGTCCCACAGCAAAAGATCCTTATAACGAGTGGTCGCTATAGTGGATACAACTGTACACATGCACGCTCAGTAGTTCCGTATAAAATAGGCGATTTTTAAAGAGATTCCAACTAATACTCAAATTATTTTTTATGATTGGTAATAAAAATAAAATTTTATCAATTAAAAATATATTTCTAAAACAGATTTTAAAATAGAAAATAAAGGGTGTTACATATTTACAAAACATTTATTTTCTAAAGAAAAAATCAGAAATGGTTGTTTATCTTTTCTGCTTATGTAATTTTTGCAAAACATAATTTTCCATTTCTGTTAAAGATGATAAATAATGTTCTGTATTTTCTTGCCTTTCAAAAAAGACATTTTAAAGTCTCAATAACACTTGCAACATTTTTTATTCTATGCTATTCTAATTTCCGTGCTGTGGTAAGTGGTATTGGGGGGGGGGGGGGGCGGGGGGGGGGGGCGGAGGGAACGGCGCATATCTACGAAGCTTGGCAAGATAATAATCATGGTTACGTTTAGAAACATGTTGTTTTTGGAAAAATACCGGGACGAGTGTCCGCTGAATTCGGACGTTGTATTGGGATTAGACGACACTGGACGGTCGTTATATCGGAAGTAAAATAACATAGTGCATAGGGAAACACAGTTGCGGATTTTATCACTGGTCGTTATAATGGAATGGTCTTTATAATGTGTGGTTGTTATAACGAGCGTCGACTGTATTTTTATTATGAATCCCTACTGATAATATAAATCCCTTTTGTTTTTCAGTAATTCAAATTGTATTAACCAATTCTGCCGTAGCGTAATATAAGTCACTGGTACTAACATAAGTTTTCGAAGAAAAGAGAAAACGTTTAACATTGAATATACCATTAAAGTGATTGATTCCGTCTGAATTTTAACTTATTGCTAAACTCTAAACCTTTATCATTTAAACACCCCAAAATCTCGCTTTTCCAACAGGTCTGAAAGAACAAATGAATCTTGAATTATGAGTCTGTCTAGGAGAAAATATTATGCAAGATAAAATGTACTAATGTAGTCGAGACACTCAGTGGAAGCTCAAACGGAACATGCCGGTGAAGTAAATTAGTAGTTTCAGTTGGTCATTATTCTAGATAAGAACGACCACGTCCCAAAGATAAGCCTCTAAATGTGCGCAAAGATTTAGGTCTAAAAGCGACACTTCGTAATTTTTATGGCTCACGTTTTAGATTACAAAGCCAATCTTCCTTTGTTCTGCTGCGAGAAAACGACGCCTTATTCCGAGTCAAAAATAATATATTCTTTTAGGAAAAATGAATCGTAATACGAAGTTAAGTGAATGACTTAAAACAAACACATGAATATCTCATAAGAGATATTAAGAGAGAGTTCAAAAATGCAGTAGACTAATATTTTATATTTAATAATAGCACTTTAGAAACGCAAACATAGCGAGGAATAAAAATCGTGTTGTTCAGTTGAAGCGAATTTAACAAACGATAATTTAATTTAGAAGAATGGATTGTATTCGAAACGGGAAAAGGTTCATCGTTTCGATGTTTTTTCGTTCCATTTTAGACAAACCAGACGCTCTTGTATTTTGTTCTTGATATCTCTAACAAAACAATGCTTAGTTTGAAGCTTTAGGCTAGACAGGAATATAGATTTGTAAATTATGCATTGTGAAACAATTCACATCAACCTTTGTCTCTTAACTTTTAGTGAAAGATCTATTCACGGTGAGAGATTAAATATTCGAGGAAGTGTTTGAATTGTGCACTCTGGCAGAATGAAGCGTTAACCTAATGAATAGTAAATTAGTGCTGTATAAAGCAGAGTTAGCAAAGTTTCTTTTAGTAAGATCATAAACTATAAGCGAATTTTTACTAATAAGGTGTTCATTATTTCAAGCTTGAATGCGAAATTAACAATGAGCATGTAGATAAAAATCCCAGAGATAAATACATTGAATGTTAGTCTTAAAATATTAAAGTGGCGTATTTATATTTAAAAATGTCAGGGTTAAATACTAGACTACTGTTTAGTATGATTTGTTTTATAATATTTGATAAATATATCTCTTTAACTAAAAGATATTTGAAACAAATGTTTAATATTCAAATTATTAAAGTTAACTCCATTACAGCAAATATCATAATAGCTCTAATTTTACCGAGAAGTTTTATGCTAAAAAGAAATATAGTAAAACAAATTAGTTGTGACTTGAAAACTAAATGTAAATTTATAATGCAATTTAATTTAGTTTTCAATTTATACAGCTAGCAAGAAATATACTAAAGTAGCATATATACTTTTGTAAGATATTTCTGAGGACACTCAAGAGGGCTAATTGCATTACTTTAGAAAAACTCGTGAATTTTTCGACACGTTGAATATTTTTTCCTACCACGACTAGAAATGTATAAGAAAAAAGTGCCGTACTTAGACAATTCGAAAAGGAAAAATAACTACATTACTTGCAGATTAACTGTCATCTTAGTCGCTATTTTGAAATTCAAAATCACTTGAAAATTTCCTTTGGCTTTATATCCAAATCGTATGATTTTGCTTAATTTTTATTTTATAAAACCGTATATACAACTAAGTTTTTCTTTAATTATGTTCATTTATTATTGTTTTTATTCACTACCATTTATATTGCTGCAACTTTACAAATCTGAATATGAAGCTTAAGTTTGGGTTTGATTTATATTTTCTTTTCGGTACTTGGAGCACAAACCACGAAGTAGATCATATTTAACACGTTAGTCCTCTATTAGCACAAGATATTTTCCGATATCTCCACAATGTTGCTACGATATTCTGAATGCAGCAAAACTTCGTAAAGATATCGTAAAGCATCATCATCATCTCTAGGGTCGCCACGAATTAAGTCTGAAATTTGGAACCAGCTATCTAATTAGATGACTCCTTCTCTGGTATCTTTTAACTACAGTAGAGGAGAGGAGATGGGGATTCATACCTACTATCTGATTAGATAGTAGGTATGAATCGTATATGATTCAGATGGCGGTTAACGAGTTAAGGTGACCATTTTTCATGTCCAAGTTTGGATAGAGAAATGAACGGTTCAAGTATTCTGAGGGATTCATTAGAATAAAATGGCGACGATTCAAGCAATTCTGAATCGTTGTCAGATGCAGAGAAGGGCAACTACTCTGCGCCCTGTTACCAAACATCCATACGACTACGTCGGGGGAAGGTTTGGCCCGCTATAACTTGAACCAGGACCGTGTAAGTGGATAATCTTGGATGGGTTCTTGGGACTTCGGTTCTGAACCCATGAACTTACAATCCCGAAGCAGAAACTATGTCACTAGAGCAATGGCACCAATAATTGGTCAGAAAGATATCTGTTATAAGTCATTAATGGTCATATCTTGCAAGTAACTTTCGGGCATTTTTTATGGTCAAAATTTGAATATCCACCATGTTTTACTTAAACTATTAATTTTTTCTTATTTAAATTCTTGCGACATTATGTCTTTCTCATTTTAAAAAATATTGCAACTTAGCAGTGGTTCTCGTATTGGCTGTCTTGAGTTGGTTTAGTTATATTAACGTCCCGTTTTGAAGCAACACAAGAGCTATTTTTGGATGGACCTCGTTCATTTTGAATAAAGGTCAGATGACGAAGGCGACACCTGAGCTGGCACAACCCTCTCCAAACTTCCGCAACACGCCAACAGGAGGACGTTTGACAACCTACGTATGATTTAACGTGCAACAGGTCAATACACGACGGATCTTCTGTGGAATCGGGTTTAGAACCTGGAACCCACTGACCAAAAAGCCGACACCTTACCTCTAGGCCATCGCGGCCTATTGGCTGTCTTGAAATGTCATGCCGATAAGCCAATCCCCCTTCTATCCTCCTAAGCTATGTTTGGGAAATAGTTTTTATATTTTTTTCAGGCAGAAAATAGCGATCAATTTAATCGATCAAAAATTCGGTAATTCTTAATATTCTTGGGACACCGATACTGTCATAATGCCGCCCCATGCTCCCGTGCCTGATGCCATAATGGCAACCGAACCGGTTGAATGGGCATGGGACAACCGCCGGTACAGACAGAAATCCGCCCCATGCTTCCGTGTCTGATGCCATAATGGCAACCGAACCGGCTGAATGGACATGGGATAGCCGCCGGTAAAGACAAAATTCTGCCCCATGCCCCCGTGCCTGATGCCATAATGGCAACCGAATCGGTTGAATGGACATGGGATAGCCGCCGGTACAGACAAAATTCCGCCCCATGCCCCCGTGCCTGATGCCATAATGGCAACCGAACCGGTTGAATGGGCATGGGACAACCGCCGGTACAGACAAAATTCCGCCCCATGCCCCCGTGCCTGATGCCATAATGGCAACCGAACCGGTTGAATGGGCATGGGACAACCGCCGGTACAGACAGAAATCCGCCCCATGCTCCCGTGCCTGATGCCATAATGGCAACCGAACCGGCTGAATGGACATGGGACAACCGCTGGCACAAACATGCGAAACTCGAGATTGTCCTTGCTGAACCATTTACAACACTTTGCCAAACTGAAAATTAAGAAAGACTCCATCAAGTTAAAAGCACGGCTTTGTGATAATGGATGTAGAAGGTAGTCAAAAAACGTTTCTCATCATCAAACTCATAGCATCATTTATTTGTCTGTTGCTAACTTTCACAGGTACATATCTACGGATGCATTTTCACAAATGAAATAGCAAAAAAATTTGAAAGTTTTATATAATGCAATTTCTTTTGAAATTCTGAAATCCAGCCCCATAATCTGCCATTACAATTCTCATCTTATGAGTATGATAGTCCATCATATCAGGCAACGGAATGTGGAAACGACACTTGTGATCGAAAGAAATAATGACACAAATTATTAAACTAAAGAATGATTAACGGCTTTATTCACCATCCATGGTTAAACCATGATCAGCTGTTAAAAAGGAGTTTACACGAACAAGCGAATGCTGACCGAAATGATCGGCTGAATGTATACCCTAATTGGCGAGTTGGCGAGAAACTCGTTTGGCTCGAAGGCTGAGGGTAATTTTAAAAATCGCCAACAGCAGAGAAATTGAGATACCATGCCAAAATAGCAACCCGCTAGGGTATACATTTGACAACGCATTTCGGTCAGCTTTCGCATTATTATAGCAGAACCATCATTTAACCGCTGATCATGGTTTAACTATAGATGGTGAATAAGGCCGATAGTCTAATACGTAACTAATCATGAATTATGCCTCTCGTATGTGGCATCTCTATATTTAAAATAATTTGGTGGAAAAACCTTCACCGAGTCCGCCAGCCTCAACCACTCTACCGATTTCGACAATTTTTTCATTTGAAAGGTTATGACGTCTAGATATGTTATCAAGGGGCGCTTGCCCCCCCCCCCCACCCATTTTCGATCGAAATCGAAAAAACATTTTCCCACTGTATATTCTCCACGGGGAAAGTTCTTTAGACAGTTCGCCAGCAACAACCAGCCGTCGGATTTCGATAATTTTTATTTTATATGAACGCTTGCTGAAAAAACATTTCTCCACCGTTCATTGTCTATATGTTTTTTCGATTTCGTTCGAAAATGGGGGGTGGAAGGGAGCAGGCGACCCTTCATTGCAATTCTAGACTTTTCAAGCTTTCAAATGAAAATAAAAATTGTCGAAATTCGTCAAGTGGTTGGAGCTGGCGAACTGTCTGAAAGTTTTACCATATTAAACATATAGAAAA